>JANHFP010004485.1:28743-39509 GCA_032468135.1 Calamaria suluensis | reverse complement strand
GAAGTGTATTACAAAACTTCTCTTCACTTTCACTTCCTCACTTTCTCCACCCCTCAGCAACAAATCGCCATCTTGTAACACTTTCAATGGTGATTCAGTCTTTAGAAGTTACTTTTTTTTCCCCCTCTTTCCTTCCAAAAGAGAGTGGCAAAAAAGAATATACTTGCTGTTTCCTCAGTTCTGCTCTGTCCGGTTAAGAATATTTATGTTATTTCTTGAACTTGAACTCGGAGATGGTCGCGCCGCTTAGTTCTGCAGCGGCAGAAGCGCCTCGGGTCCGGAGCTGGCAGCAACTTCAGGGAGCCCTTCCTTCCACCCCCCAGAAAATCTTATCCTGGGGGATTTGGGGGGCTCAACCCACGTTACTTGCTCTCCTTCCCTTCTTCTTCCGAAGGGAAGGTTTCTAAAGCCGCTCTACAGCTGTTCGGCGCTGTTAGAGCGGCTTGAACGGAGCCCGAAGCTGACGCCCATAAAGAGACGCCTGCAGCAGAGCGCGGAGCCAACCGGAAGTCCATTTTAAAAAAAATCTTAATACACTATTTGTATAGAAACAGATATGCACCTCACAAAGTACATGTTCAAGTTGTATTGCACTGACTTAATAAGTAAAACAACAATCAATAGTGGAGTTGACTTTATTGATTTGGATTCAGGTCCAACAGTATTTCAGTATGCAGTATACCAGTGGTTCCCAAACTTTTTCAGTCCACTGCCCCCTTGGTGCTACAAACTCATCCTCAGTGCCCCCCCCTTACCGGTCCTGTGGGTGTGGCTTATTTTATGTGTCTGGTCTGGTTACATGACTATGTGGCCGTGGCTTGCTGGTTACTTGACTTTCTTGTCTCCCTTTTTTCTTTCTTTTTTCCTGTCTCCTTTCCTTTCTTTTCCCGGTGAGGAGGAAGGTGTCCCCAAACTCATGGAGATGCTTCCTAAGGCTTAGGAAGGCAGCAAGAGCCACTTAGGACCTCGTTTGGGGCAGTGGGCAACTCACCCCACCTTCAGCTTCCCACTGGGAACCCCAAAGAGGCAAATGTCCAAGGTGGGGGGGGGGCGCGCAGGAGCACAGCCGATAGCCCACCCGGGTGCTGCTCATGGAAGTGAAGGCGAGGCTGCAGGGAGAGCTGGAAGAGCTGCCAGGGTCTGTGTGAAGAGCTCCGCATGAAGGGGATGCTGCGCTGCCATCCTGGGGGCTTCCCCCTCTCACCCAATGGCTTTCCCTCCTGTCTCTGCGGGTGTCACCACCACCCGCCCGCCTTGGCAGAGATGGCTGGCATTTCACTCAGCGCTTGCCTCTGCTGTTCCCGCTTCTCCTCCTCGCTGCCAGAGAAGGAGTCTGAGCTGTCCGAAGGCACAGAGGGTGAGCTGCGAATTCCCCACTGCTCCTCTGCTTGGCGCCGGATTGGGGAAGCTGCACCCATTTGAATCAAGTGAATGAGTATTTTAATTTCAACCACAATATCACAATGGCTACCAATAGATTCAAATTCAATGTAAATTGCTCTAATGTAGATTGTAGGAAGTATGTATTTTGTAATAGAGTTATAAATGTCTGGAACACCCTACCTGATCCTGTTGTTGTACTAATCCCCGTGCTTTTTCCCTTAAATTGTCTACTGTGGACCTTTCATGCTTTTTAAGAGTTCCTACCATCCCTTTAAACGATGGCTACCATCTCTGTCCTACTGTTCCCATCCATTTGTAATCATCCCATGTGTTTATGGCTATGTTTTGCCTATTTATATCTTTAATTGTGCCAATTTTTTGTGCCAGTGTTTATACTGTTACTTGTTTCCTTGTACTTGTTGACAAATTAAATAAATAAATAAAAATAAAACAAATAAATCTTCCTTTTACTCTTTCTCCTTTCTACAGCACCTTTTCTTTCCATACAACCTTTTGGGGTTGTCTCCAGCATCCTCCTCAGTCCTATAGGAAAAGCTTTCATGAACCAGAATAAAGTATGGGGAAATAAAAATGGGCAAATCTCATTTTCTGAGCAGAGACTTTGGGTTCAAATTATTTTATGGTTTATATTTAGAATGCAAATTAAAAAGAGGTGAACAAATAATAAAATATAACAATGCAAATCCAAATGAGCACTGATCCTAAATATCCTAAAATATATCCTAAAAAGATATTTGATATTGAAGGATTTCCATTAATGGAAGGGTTTTTGTTAGTTCCTATGTGTTTTTCTTCTTAAGGGTTGGGAAGCAAATAGAGTTAAATATGGAAATGAAAAAATTAGCAAAAATCCACTCCCTTTATCTGAGGTTATTATAACATTGTCTATGTTATTAGTATGCTTGACTTCAGGCTTATAGGTTCTATTAAGTGTTTTTATCCAACTCACAGAGTCCACTAATCACAGCTAGAAGTCAGTTAGCAGAGGGCACAATGGAATCAATGGCTTTTTTAAACCCCAAACTTGTCACACGTGTTTACAAAATAATAAATCTAAAGCTGAAGCTGGAATTATAGATATCTTATTTTCAACCCAACCCCCCCCCCCCAAATTCTCCAGATGATTAACAGGATCTGCCTAAGACTTTGGTTAAGAACAAGTCATTTTCATGTTTTAGAGATGAGCAGACTAGCTATGAGCCCTTATACTGTCCTTTCTTACAAGACGCCTGGGCTGAAGCCTTAGAGCTGAAAAGGGTTCAGAGCAAGTTGGAACTTGGTAGGTGAGGAATTACTGAATGATGGATGCCTTTTTTTCCTCCCAGGCCCAATACTATGGAGAAGTGAGCATTGGCACACCCGCACAGAAATTTCATGTGATACTTGACACTGGATCTTCTGATCTTTGGATACCATCAATATATTGTGCTAGTCTGGCTTGTAGTAAGAAATATTTATATCATTCAAAAATTTAAATTAAATCAACAAAGAAAAGTTCAAATTTTTTCATTATACAGGAAACTAGGGGAAAGAATTGTTAATTAATGACTTCATCTAATGCAAAGTTCTCTCATAGATATGGAACCTCCTTTGAGATTTCTTCTCTGCTGATATTTCCGATTTATTTCGGCTAAAAGATACAACTCTTCAAAAATTGTGTCATTTTGGAGTTGTCTCATTTTTTTAATGACCATTATTTTAATTTTTCTATTTTTATTGATTTTTTTTGTTTTTTTTGTAATTGGTTTTAGAATTTGTGGTTTTATTATTCATAATTTTATTTAAACTGTTTTAATGAGGAAAAAAGCCTGTATAGAACTAAAATAACTAGAAACAAGGAATAGTAAGCTGAAAGACATCTAACATACCCAATTCCTTCAGCCTAAACCATCAATAATCATGATAGATGTAAGCAAAGATGTTCATATCCCCAACAGTATTTTGTGTACCTCTGAATCTGAAGCTATTTTTGTTCAAGAGATTATTCTGCCCTAGTGAGGGAATTTCCTATAGCCATTCTTCATAAGCAGTTAAGAATTTTTAGCTGCAGAGTTTCTCATGGATGCTTTCAGTAAAGAAACTAGATTTGAAGTGAGTCGGAAACTCTTTTGAATCTTTCTCTTAGTAGGAGAATTTCAGTATACTTTGAATAGCTTAACATTCAGATCCAAATATCAGCTTTTCCGAGGCTGCACCACTATATGTATCTCTTTGAACACAGAAGGCGATATTCTTCCCTAACATATACAGAAACTGAATAGACTTCATGGATCCTCCAGTTCTGCCAGTTCAGTTTGTCCATAGCCTCTGTCACATAAAGCTGCTGCCTCTGGAATGGGCCAACTCACTGCGGCCAACTTGCTGCAGGACAATTTATCAATTCAATTTTAATTATTTAAGATAAACAAAATTTTGTCATTCACATTTCATTTTTGTCCCTCCTTTCTTTAATGATTTTATTCCACCATTTATTGGATATTAATGTTAATCATGTACCACAGCAAGTTGTCCTGAGGTGAGTTGGCCAAGGCATGTTTGCCGTGGCAAGTTGGCTATGGTGAGTTGACCTTGATGAATTGTCATTGACCCGCTGCCTTATTCGCCAGAATCAAAGAGTTGCTCTGCTTTCTGCCAAAGAATTTGACCCTGATACTTTAATCTCATGTTCTTATTTTTCTGAAAAAATACTTTTAAAAGTTAAACCTACTTTCCAGAAGAAGTGATGTGTTAAGAGGAAAAATTATTTTTACAGCGCAACACAAGCAATTTAAGTCATTTCTGTCACGTTCCTTTCAACATGGAGGGCAACAATTTTCTCTGAGGTACGGTACTGGACACCTCATGGGCATTTTTTCCAAAGATGTGGTTCAGGTGAGAGAACTGCTGTAATCTTCAATGGTTTTATGTTTTCTGAGAATGTGTATAGTACTAGAAGTAAAAAAAATAAATTGCTGGTGATAAATGAGACCAGTTCTCTTTTAAAAAGAGTTCAACTAAAATAGGAAAATAGGAGAAAATAGGAGGGATGCTATGCTTGTTGCCATGAGTTGTAGATGAAAAAGTGGAATAAAAATCTATTGATTTTAAATGATTTAAATGATTCCTACTATATGCAGCTATGATATCTTTTCATACCGTTTTTCCTTTGCAATCAATGAACAGATTGGCAACATTTCCATTGAGGCCCAAGACTTTGGTGAATCTCTCTTGGAGCCAGGGAACACCTTTGTCTCCGCACATTTTGATGGGGTGTTGGGCTTGGCATACCCTAACTTGTCAGTGGTGGACTCTGTTCCAGTCTTTGACAACATGATGAAGCAGAATTTGGTCGAAGAGCCTGTGTTTTCCTTCTTTCTGAACAGGTCAGTATTTGGATGTGAAAAGAAAGGGAAGCATTATTATATATGAATGGAGGAGAAATAGATGTATCAGTCAATCAACATCTATTTGAGAGTTATTTAATTCTCATGCCATTGCCTCTTTGGTGGAATAGTCCAGCTCTGTGTCAAAAGAATAATACATGTACAGGATGATGATAGATTTATCTAATTCTGCACTATATATTATGTGAAACACTATTCACAGCTCTTAGATAAATACAGTTGGAAAGCTTGCTTTGCAGCCAAGGAGGTTTCCTTCTCTCCAAATAAACCACCAAAATAAATCACAACATGATTACATGTTAACTTTCAGCCCATCTGTTTGATCAAAGCTCTGTATTTAAAGAAGAAGAAAGAAAATCCATTTTATGAACATCTTTTTCTAGGAATAGATTATTAAAAGTCCTATAAGCATATTTCCCTACTTATATCTGTATATAGATTTCCAATTATCTGTATTATAGATATTTCCAAATATATATGCATTGCATAAAACTTCCCCAAATATACACCATTTTATATGCAGTTATGAGCTGAGAAATACTTTGAGTTAGATTTTAATAACTGATAATTCATGCTACAGTAACTTCCATTTTGGAAGGTTACACAATTTTTCTTGAAAATAAATCCATAACAGATTTCTTTACCATCCCTAATTTATTTCAAATCTCTCTCTGAGTCCCAGTTG
The DNA here is from genome assembly GCA_032468135.1 of Calamaria suluensis. Taxonomy (NCBI): domain Eukaryota; kingdom Metazoa; phylum Chordata; class Lepidosauria; order Squamata; family Calamariidae; genus Calamaria; species Calamaria suluensis. The sequence continues at coordinate 34,037 of JANHFP010004485.1, read as the reverse complement.
TGTTCTCATTCAATTTAACAACTACATCTTCTGCTCATCAGCATAATGCATTTCATCTTTTCAGAGATGGCACCAAGGATGGCGGTGAATTGATATTTGGAGGCATAGACCATTCACTCTACCATGGACCCATCTATTGGATTCCTGTCAGTCGAAAATTGTACTGGCAGATTCCTCTTGAAAAGTAAGTTTGCTAAAACAGAAACCTCGAGAAAACAACTTCTGACTCCTGATGAAGCAAATAAACCACAACCAATCCATAAATACTGTGCTTATGTTTGAGTATGAGAAGCAATTTTCTGGGCCTGTACTGTTGGCTGCCAGCCAACAAGATAACAAGATAGCTGGATGCCTGCTATCACAGTCCAGTAATATATGAGCTCAGTATGATTTTTTAAGAAAAATAAAATCTGCTGCCATGTAAATTTTCTAAATAAATGAATGAATAAAATACAGAGCTGCAGCAGCTGAGCTCTCAGCATTGGCTCTTCTGTTGTCTTGTTTTCTGCCAAGTCTCTCCAATCTATGGACTTGTTTCCTCTATGGCTGAATTTTATCAACCACTCTACTTTGGACTGGTGGCTGGATCTCAGAGTCTAAGGGGCTGTGAATGCAGAGCATATTTAATTTAACTAAATATAATTAGTTAATACATCATATAATTGTACATACAGTATAATTTTCTTTTAATATGTACACATATAAAAACTTTTTTCAAAAGAAGAGACACATAGAAAGCATGACCAAGATGTTTTCCTTATATTTTTGTTTTTCTATTTTTTTTACAAAAAAACCCCAGAATCATAGTTTTCTTGGGCTCCTATTATAAATAATATAAATAGGTATTTGCATGGTAAAAGGTAAAAGTTTTCCTTGACAGCCATGTCATCTAGATTTTATGGCTAAGGGAGCCAGCATTGTCTGATGACAGTTTTTGTGGACATGGCTCTATGTCAAGGATGCATGGAATGCTGTTCTCTTCCCACTGAAGTGTTATCTTTTCATCTATTCACATTTGCATGCTTTCGAACTGCTAGGTGGGCAGATACTTGCATGGGTAAGCGCAGGGGTGTCAAACTTGCATCATCACATTGTAATCAATGGGGCATATCACAAGTGTAAGGTGACTTCCTGTTGGCTCCGCGCTCTGCTGCAGGCGTATTCTTATGGGCGTCAGCTTCGGGCTCCGTTCAAGCCGCTCTATCAGCGCTGAACAGCTGTAGAGCGGCTTCGGAAACCTTCCCTTTGGAAGAAGAGGGAAGGAGAGCAAGCAACGTGGGTTGAGCCCCCCAAGTCCCCCAGGATAAGTTTTTCTGGGGGGTGGAAGGAAGGGCTCCCTGAAGTTGCTGTCAGCTCCAGACCCGGGGTGCTTCTGCCGCTGCAGAACTAAGCGGCGCGACCATCTCCGAGCTCAAGTTCAAGAAACATCATAAAATATCTTAAACCGGACAGAGCAGAATTGAGGAAACAGCAAGTTTGCCGACTTCACCTGCTGCAGCGGGCAGGCCCTTTCCTGATGGGTGCTGAAAGGCTTTGGAGAGAAAACAGTCCTTCCCTTCCTGCGCTACAGGGTGGCTGCCCCTCGGCCTAGACTGGCCATACACACCTCCTGCTAAGGCAGCTGCAGGAGGCAGGATCAGTTAGGATCCTCTGTCCTAGGTCTGGGTGGGTTACTTCCATGTCTTTATTGCAACAGCAGTCGGTTAAGGTTATCTCAACTGGGTTGGATTGGAAGAAGTACCTTCAAGGCACAGTGACCTGTTTTGGTTAGTCACATTGCAGATAAAATCACTCATAGCTTCTTGAGCTGGGCAATGACCAATGAGGTGCAGAAATCCGTGCCTTGCAAAATCCTGTGGGGTTCATTTGAACTACGAACCACAAGAAAGTTGACAGGGTTTTCTGTGGCACCAACTCTGTCAGCTGTAGCCTGGCTACAGAGTTGCCAGGAGCAGTCGATACGAGGAACTGGACAACAAATGCCTTTTTGAAAGTGGGAATGGTATTGCTGTGAGATGAGCATCGGCTTCCATCTCAAACCTGCCCTTCCTTGGGAAGACTATAGAGAAGGTGTTGGGACTCTGGGATGAAGTGGCTGTGGGATCCTAATTGAGCTTTGGATGCTCCACGTAGGAGATGGCCTTCTCCTGTAGAGGCTTCAAGGCAGCTTTCTTGATAATACCAGTTTCAAGTTTGATTTATTGCAGTATGAGAGCTGACAGGATGGCTGTGACCCATCTTGTAATAAACAAACAAACAAACAAACAAGCCAGCCAGCCAGCCAACCAACCAACCAACCAACCAACCAACCAACCAACCAACCAACCGAAGTATCACCTACAGAACAGGCTGCTGCCCCTCTGGTTGTTTGCTACTAGCGGTTCATGCGGAACACGGACTCCTTTGTCCCATTTGGTGCGGCTGCACCACTGGCAGCAGCAGCAACACGGAAATGGATGTAGCCCAGATCTTAGTTGGCCCCCAAAGCTTCCTGGGAACATTCAGGCTCTGTTAGGTTGGGAAGGAGGGCGGAGACAGCATTTTCTTATCAAGATCGCTTTCTGCAGTTCATTTTAACATCTGAAGCCTTCGTTTCCAGGGCAACATAATCTTTTCATCAAAGCAACTGATGAAGCTGCTGAGATCTGATATTGTTTCCTTGGCATCTTGTCAAGGCTGCCATTTGGCGTAAAATTATGCATGCAATGTAATATTTATGCTTGCATATTTAAACACTGGTTAGTTTTAAATATTCTGCGTGTGGATCTAACAGTCCATGTCCCAAGCAGGCCAAACCAAAACCGTTTGGGCACAGGGGTGACGCATTTGTCTGTCAGCCAGGCTTTACTTTGGCCTTGATGGAGCTTCCAAGGCAGCGGCATGTGCCCATGGGTGGCAGCCTAGAGTCTGGAATGCAAGACTTCCCCAGGGAGGAGGAGGAGGAGGAGGAAGAGGGGAGAGCCTGCTTTCCTCCTGACCCCAGACGGCAGCCCAGATGCTGAGGACCTGCTTGCCTGGTTGCATGGGGATGTGCCTCGGGCCATGGTTTAAAAGTAGTCCAGCCAGGCAGCTTGGACGCTCCATCAAACCAACCATCGGTGCAAGTCCCAGCAGCCTGAAGCCTCTCTTGAACAGGCATTTCCTCTGCTTGCCCCAGACCCATCTTGCAGGAGTCAGAAGCAGTGCATGCCGGGAGTTGTGAGTTATAATAAGACAACAAACACAGGCCAATAATGTAAGCCTTGCGTTCTGATGGCCCAAGAGCCAGGGTGAGGCCCAGCCTCGGAGCTGAGGCCTGAGATATTTCCCCCTTTAGCTTCTTAAATGGCAGAGATTGGGCCTTTAGCTTGTTTATAAAAGAGCCCAAGTTAGAGGTGAAGTTGCTGCTATTTTTTGCTTAAAACAGAAGCAGGCATTGCAGAAATGGTCCATTGTAGGAAGAAAAACCTCTCTGCACAATTGTGTGAGCTCTGGCAGAACTTGAGGAAAACGCTTAGCCTTTCTCCTAAGACCGGGAGTTGCCGACATCTTGGACAGACCAGGGAGGAAGTGAAGGTGCACATCAATGAGGGCTCCTAAGCCTGAGATAGGCAAATTTAGCGATGCCTCCAGGGACACAGGCCTGTGAGGGGCAGCTGTTGGAGCAGGTGGGCTCCCGAGAGGCCTCCGCTGGGCAAGCAGGAAAGCAGTCTGATCCAGCTGCAGGCTTGTTCTCCTTCGGTTCTCCTGCAGGCTCCCAGCGAGTATGAAACAAGCCCGGAGCAGCTGTTCTATCGCATCGCACACCTGAACCGTGGGCAACAGTACCTGCTCTGGGTTGCTGCTGTCACCTCCGCAGGGCGGGGCAACATGAGCGAGAAGGTCACCATTGAGCCTGCTGGAAAAGGTTTGCAAGCGGGATGGGGAATGCCTGGCAGCTGGCCGTTCCGGTGCACCAGGTGACCCTCCCCGTCTTTTGCAGCTCCAGCCAAGATCATCTCATTTGGGGGCACGGTTACCACCCCGTGGATGAAAGATGTGCGCCTGCCGTGCAGTTCAGTGGGGGATCCTCTCCCAGCTGTGAAGTGGACTAAAGACAGGTGTTTTTTTTTTCTTTAACCAAAGGGGAGGAGGGGCTTGGAAGGTCTCGGGCCGGACCCCGCCTTTCTCATGCTCTGGTCTTTTTTTGCAGTGATGATTCAACTATTCCGGTCATTTTGGATGGTCATCGCCAGATCCAGCCCAATGGCACCCTGACTCTGCGCTCTGTGAAAGCAGAGGACTCGGGCTATTACACTTGCACTGCCACAAATACCTGGGGATTTGATACCATCATTGTCAACTTGCTGGTACAAGGTGAGCCATCAGAAGGAACCCCCCGCCCCCGCCCCCCCGCGGGAGGGAGCTTTGTCTTTAGGACAGGGATGCGGGACAGCTCATAGTCCAAAAGACTTCCTAACTTCTCTGCCTCCGAGTGTCCGGCTTGGCAAGCTCCTACAGCCGCATGTGGGGGAGCTGGGTGAGGAAGAAGCTGACCCAAATGGCTTTCCCTTTCAGTCCCTCCAGACCAGCCCCGGCTGATGGTGTCCAAGACCTCGGCTTCTTCTATCACCTTGGCCTGGATCCCTGGTGACAATGGTGGCAGCTCCATCCGAGGCAAGTTGCAGGGAGGTTGCTATGCCTGCCAGACAGATGGAGGAAGCTTGACTGTTCCTGGATGTCTCCTGAACTCTCTCTCCCCTTCCTTCTCCGGGTTTCGGCCTCATGCAGGGTTGTGCTCTTGGTCTCCTGGGCGCAGCTGCCTCATGTTGCTGGGGCCAAAGATTTACCAAGGGAGGCTGATGTTGGGTGAAGGCATTCTTTTGAGGAGCACTAATGGCTCCTGGGCTCCTCAGAGCTTCATTTGAGAGACAGAGAGAGACACACAGAGAGAGAGACAGAGACAGAGACAAGATGGAGAAAGTTCTGAACAGGTCCAACTGCAGTTTGTTTAGGAAAGCCAGGGAAGATCAGGCCATTCCTTCTTACCTGGGCTCAGGTTACTTGTGCCTCCCCAGCCAGCTTGTTTAGGGAGGAGGGGGGAGGCGGTGGAGGAGGAGGAGGAATAGGAAGATCCTACCCCCCCCCCCATTTTTATTTCATAGCAGGCTTCAGTCTGGTAGAGTTGAAGGGTAGCAGCTGGTGCAAGCTCTCCCTGGAACCCGTGAAGATTCCAAGAGGCATTTCCCAGGTCTCAGGCTGACTCCTGGCGTGGCGCTGTGTGCCAGTGCTGCTTCATCCACTTCGGTGCCCTCAGGGAAACAATGGCAGCCCCA
>JANHFP010004484.1:532613-543653 GCA_032468135.1 Calamaria suluensis | reverse complement strand
ACTGAGGTGTAATGGAGGAAGAATCTTTCTACCCAGATAATTTTCATTGATAGAGGCATTCATTCACTAATTTATTCATTCACTCATTCACCCTCTTCTGCATATTCTCTGCCAGTTCCTCTAACAGGGGACTGATAAACCTAACAGTCACCCAACTGGCTCTGTGCCCAAGGCAGGACTAGAACTCATAGTCTCCGATTTCCAGCCTGATGCCTTAACCATTACATAATGATGCATAATAATGGGCTCTCCATTGTTATGTGTTCTTGACAGGTTAGAGATACTTCTTTTATTTACATGGAGATTCTAAAACAGCATTCCTAGTCTTGGCAACCTAACTGAGGAATCCTAGGAACTGAAGTCCGTATATATCTGGAGGGTACTCATGGGAGATGTCCCTCAAATTTGAGAGGTTAAAAGTTTTGGTTCTAAGTGCTGAGATAATGGTTGGCCCCACTCCATGCTCACTTCATAATACCGACAAGCTATCAAACAAAGGCTGAAGAAGCCAGGTGCACTTTGCTAGAGAAAGTCATTTTATTTCCTGGGTAAGTTTCTAAAATTAAAGCTAGCATCTGAAATTCAAATGAAGAGCAAACATCTAATTAGAGACAGAATCTAATTCTCTACCCTCCTCCCGGCACAGCCATCCTGTAATTCTGGCAATCAGAATGTTAAGTATAAACTAGAGAGCTTCAGTTCCCCAAGGAAATAGGCCTTTGCTAGTTACTACGTGCAATATGAACACTTGGAGAGAATGCTGCTTAAAATTACTCCCAAGTATCCACTCCTGGCTTAACTCACTCCAGAGCTGACTGCATTTGATTGGCTATTGAGTGCTTTTGGAATAGTTCAGATCTTTCAGGGCAGGGCGGGGGGTGTGTGGAGAACTTGCATGCAAAAGCAGGAATAGAGGTTGCCCATTGTCAGCTTGGTCAATGGTCAAAGATCACTGATCTCTCCATTGAGAAAGCCGCTGTCCTTAAGCTTCATAGTGTTAGTGGAATACTAACAGGAGAGTCCTATTTTTTTCAGACTGAACTATAGAACTAACATTATTCATTCTGTTATATGTCCTGGCAGAGTTGGTATCAGTTCTTTGTGTACAATGGATTCCTTCCAAGGTTTGTTTCATTTATGCTTTTATAAATGAAAAATGTGGAATACTAGACAGTAAAGAAATTTTCATGGAAAACATAGTTGCAAAAATTGAAGTCACTCTATAACCATAGGAACAGTATAGCAAGAGAGAAGAAACCAATATTCTAAATGTCCAATTTGTTAATTATTGGACAAGGAACATGTTTGTACACCAACTCAACCACACACTGAAATTTGAATGATCAGTCCATTTTCTTAGGAGAACAATGAAGCTAAAGGGCTATAAAACGGAATCATATGTTCTCAGATTTTTACCAGAAAGAGTCATAGCTGATAATGCATCAGTATTTCTATACTGTTAATGCTAAAGCTACTGTTATGGGCTAAATAACCCCAGGTCTACCCCAAATTAAGGGATTACAGGATCATAAAGCTCCAGTTTTATACTGGAGTTGGATGTTGTCTCAAAACTGTTTTATAGGAATGCCTACAGAAGTTAATTATTGGGTTTATTTCACAAACATAAGGAGGGTGAAAGGAGGATGGGGAAGAGACAAGGCAATCTTTTATCTAAACTCCTTATTCTGTTCCTAAAATTTGACCAAGACTCTTCCCCACCACCACAATTTTTAACCATTCCTTTTATTAAAAACTCACCTGTGCAAGGGAATCTAACCCTATTTTCTAAGCAAGAAACCCCCTTCCTCTGAAAGCAATCTCATTGTCTCTGTTTGTTCTCATCCACTTTCTTCATTATGATTTTTTTTCTCATTTGTGTTCAGCCTTGCTTGAATTCCTCATGAATTTCGATGACTTTTCCTTTGAATGCAAAACTTGTGCATGTCAGATCAGAGCTACTCCTGCTACTACTACTGTTAGCTTAATTTGCTTCCCCCATCCCTCTTTCCTTCTATGTTTTCACACAAAGATGTGCATAATCATTAGCAGTTTAGAACACATGGCAATAAATCTCTATTCTTGGCATGCCTGTTCCATTGCTGTTGAAAATTCATGGAGCTATAAAGGGCAAAAATATAAGAGTTCCTAGAGAAACACTGCTTGCAGTTGATTGATTTAATAATAAATGGATTTCTAAGGTCAGCCAACATTATTGATATAATTTAGACCTTATTTTCTGTAAAACAGTAGCTACTGTACTCTCTATAGCTAGCATTTGAATCTGCATTTGAACTTCTGTTAGGATTTCTATTTACAAATTAATTCAGTCCCCTCAGCTCCTCTATCAGTGCTAAGTAAGAACTTATTATTATTATTTCCTGCTGAACATTGGCACAGGCCAGGAAAAAGCACATTTCCCTGTTAGCCTTCTAGATTCTTGGCTGATAGAGTTCATCTCCTATTATTTTCCCTTAAAACAACATTGGTCTGGGAAGCTTATCCACCTTTCCTTTAAACTATAGATGGAAAGATAACATTGATGGAGACCAAATAGTCATGTTTCCTAACCTGCTCTACTTCAGATTTCTTCCAACTGTGTACCTGGGATTCCTCAAGATCTTAATGGGGTTCTAGGAGTCAAAGGTCTTTTCAAAAAAGTTCATTCAAACACAGCCAATTGTCAGTCACTAGAGTTTTAACTCTTGATCAGGAATTTAACCTTTGAGAGTGAGATATTTTTACCCTCTTTTATCATGCTAGTATTTAAAACTTCTGTAAATAAAATACAATAAACTCTGAAAAGTATAGATGTGTATTGCAATGGGAGAAACGCCAGAATCACAGCACAGAATAAGGCATAATGCAGAAATCACCTCAGATGTTCCTCAAGGAGCCTGCATTAGCAGGCCTTCAGCTTTGCCTGCGACAGAGAACAATGTTTCTTAAGAATACTTAAGGATAAACTCCCTAAACCTTTAAAATTAATCAGACTTCTGACAGTCCATGAATAATAAAATTCTAAATAGGGAAATAGGGGGAAAGAAGAGCAAATTATTTTCAGCTAGGAGAGATTCATTTTTTTTTGTTTATTTATGATGGCAATGAATCTTATTCCAACAAAATCCAACAAATGTGGAAAAAAAAAGATGATGAGGATGGCATTGATGATGCAATTAGAAAGATACTGAATGGAACTAAATATAAATGACCTAACCCTTTCATTTTTGTTTGCATCCATTTTGCATTTTAAATAGAGCATGATCACCCTCAAATGAAGTTAATTCAGAGAGACAATGTTTATTCAGTAAAAGTGATTTTATTCTAGAAGCTTATGGGAGATATAAATGCGGAGAGAAATAGAAATGGGATTCCTATTCACTGGACTAGTTTTTCATTCCACTGCCATTCTGATTAGGAACTTCTTTAAAAAGATTAATTTTTAGAAAGTGATAAGGAGTCTAATTATTTGTACAAGACAATTCACATATTTTATATTTGTTTTAAAAATCCACTTTACTCATTCATCCAACAGAGAGGAATTCAATGTTTATTCACAGAATAGTCTTCAAATTAACTGACATTCTCCTCTGGATTCCCCTGAAAGAAGACAAGAAAATTAAGATTATTTCCCCAAAACTCTTATTTTAATTGTAGAGTTGTAAGATGGTGCATAAATTGTAATAAAGGCAAAAATCCCATAGAACAAAATTAAGCTGCCCCCTTCCATTGATAATACTGAAGCTGCATTGATTTTCCTGGACATCATAAACAGTATCCTTTGTTTTCTGTTTCAGGCCAATAATGTAATTTTAGGAGTCTGGTCGTTTTAAACCACATAGCATTCCAATTCTGTTTGCTAATAAAACATAAAATAGTTTGTGATTGGTGTTTTATGGCATTTTATGATTTCTCTTGTTGGTACAAATGCTCAGCTGTTAGAAGGAATCAAAAAGACAAAACTTGGAAGCTTTGATCCTTACCTATCAGTTCCAAAAGTTGAAAGTAACAATTTAGGGACTTTTCCATTTTTTCTGCAATCACAAAACAACAACCCTAGTTGTTTCTATCTTTTTGAGATAGATATAGATAGATATATTATACCTTGGGAAGGAAAGATGAAGGAAAGTCAAACTGATCTTTTCATTTAAATAAAAACCTTGTAAATCTTGAGTTTCTTCCGCAAGATGTCAATTCTTTACTGTCTGCATTTTTATGTTGCATGTTACTTTATAATTTGGGTATTGTTTTTGTCTTACATATGTTGCAACTACTGAAATTGAACTTTGAAATGGAAAAGTGGTAGCAGAAGAAAGGGACTTAATCTTTTTCATTTCTTTTCTGTTGACCCTACCCTGCTCTTGCAAAAAAGATAGAAGGATAAGAATAGAATAGGTCTTTTATTCTCAAGGAATAAAAGAGATTGTTTTGGAGGCTTATATCCAGCAAGAAAGCACTAGGGAAAAACATTTAAAAGCCTCTTTATCCAGTATCAGCCTCCATACTGCACCCTTATACAATCATATAATTGCCCATTTTGTTATATCCAGAAAGCTGCTGAAGGCTTATGCATGTTTACTGAAAAATCTCAGTAAACTGTAATTTGTTATAACTGGGCAGTGAAGATATGATGTAAATGAAGTAACTTTACCTCCGTATTTCCAGTACAGTGGGTGTGGATGAGGAGCAGCAGTGCAGGAAAAAAGAGGAAGAGAAATTGCTAAGAAATTGAGCAAATGGGTGTTACTATATGGCTTTTCCCCTCCATTTCATTTCTTATAATGGAGTTTAAAATGCAAAGCACATGGACTGTGATTGATGCATTAGAGACCAGGGATATGTGAAGCAATGCAAATGGAAGGGTTTCCATGCAAGCTTCGGGAGCTTATAAACTACCCCGCTGAGTGTAGGAGCCATTGGAGCTGCCAATGCCTGTTTTTGCAGATGTTCATAAATGGGATCAACTCCCAGATAGGAGCCTTAGAATTGCAAATTAATATTATCATAAAAATGTAAACCTCTTTATTAATTTTCATCAGATTTCTACACTACCCATCTCACCACAGTGACTCTGGATGGTTTACAAACAATTTGATATTTATACTGGGCCAATGAGAAATACACACACATACACACACACACACACATACATACATACCTGATGTGCCTGGGCATTGTGTGTGTGTGTTTGTGTGTGTGCGTATGTGTGTGCATGCACAGGTGCAGACATGGTGTGCTTATGTGTGTCTGCATTCGTGTTTTGATAGATAGAGTAACAGAGTTGGAAGGGACCTTGTAGGTCATCTAATCCAACCCCCCCATCCAAGCAGGAGATTCCACACCATTTCTGACAAATGTCTACACATAAAAACTTTCCCAATAAATCATACCATTTGGCTGTGTTGCTAATGACATGTCATGTGCAGACACACCAGGCAGAATATAAATAGTTCATGTGTTGGAGGCTGTGTGAGTTACAGCCCGTCTAGTAAGCTACAGGAGAGACATAAACAGCCCCAGGCCTATTAATGAAGATGAAAGCATATTTTAGAAGGAAGATCCGTGAAGGGCCCTCTTTTGCTAGAGAGTGACTTGGAGCAGCCTGCCTCAGTCAGCAAATTCCCAAGCATGTAGGCATCAAGCAAAGAACAAAGGAAGGAGCAAAGGAAGGAATGAAGAAAGGATAAGTGAAGTGTTCAGAGGCATTGCCAATGAAAAGCAGATAGATTTTGCAATCCTAGGCTTAACTATGAAAAGGTCAGTTAGATCTTTGGTTTCACATCCCAGGAAAAAGCCGATTAAGCAAAGCACAGAGATCTGACTTTAATGAATTTGTTTATTATAAATGAGGAGGGAAAGGTGTGCTTATTCATTCTCCAAGATCCTGTGACTTAATCCTGTATTTCCTGCGTTAAACCTGTTTAATGAAATTTGAATCTTGTTTCCTTGGTCATATGCTGCTTGGCACTTGGGAAATGGCTTCTTTAATCAAGCAAATATGGCCCCTGCTTTGCCTAAGTTTCTTTTGAGAAGTAAGAAGGTATCACATTGCTTGTTTTTATGTTCAATGTTTGATTTTATCTTTCATTAACTAAACCCATAATCAGTATCAAAGATCAATGTTTGTGAGGGCCCTGGGAAGATTTATGGCATGAGGAGGAATGAGGCTTGATCTACAAGAGGAATAAATGGTAAATAGCATTTATTAACCAATCAAATAAAAGGAAAAATAGGCACATTTTTCTATGTGACATTAAAAGAAAAGGGAAGCATACAATGAATCTGAATGAAGAAGGTCTTGTGCACAGTGAGTTGATTAATAGACACACATAAATGATAGTGTAGGTTTAATTATGAATTGAAAGGGCAAAAATGTATTTCGGAAAGTATGAATTTGTATCATTAAGGTTCTTACAGGTATGTATGAAAATAGGAGTTCATAAAATGTTGATCCTGCAAGTTACACTTCAGAGAATAGTGATAATAAAAGAAATAGAAATGACTTCTCAGGAAAATTGTGCCATAATTTGAATGAATGTGATCCAAGAGAAAAGTTATCCTATTCAGGGACATAAATGGATAGATAAAACTCAAACAGAGGGTAAAAAGAGGATCAATCTACTTGTAGATCCGAAGAATTAATCAGATATTGACTGAAAGTTTATTATTTTCTTGAAAAAGATCTGCTTATTTCAAATAAATGGTTCAAATGTCCCCATACCCATAGCAAAGGAATAAGCTAAAATATGATTGATACAATTGTGATGAAAAATTGAGAGAAGTAGTATAGGAGTCTAGACGATTGGGTAGAGGAGGTAGGGCCATGAATTTTTACTACAGTTTCTTCGAACCACCTGCCGCCGTCACTACCAGATTGGCCGAACTGGTCTGAACCGGGAGCCATTCACCCTTGGGCAGGGAGGGAATGAATTTCACCAATTTTATTTATTATTTATTTATTTGTCAACAAGTACAAGGAAACAAGTAACAGTACAGACCTAAACATTGGCATAGATGGGGACAGTAGGACAGGGATGGTGGGCACGCTGGTGCGCTTATGCAAGCCCCCTTAGGGACCTCTTAAGAAATATGAAAGGTCCACAATAGACAATTAAAGGTAAAAGGTATGGGGATTAGCGAGACTTACAACAGGATCAGGTAGGGTGTTCCAAACATTTACTACTCTATTGCAGAAGCCATACTTCCTGCAATCAAGATTAGAGCAAATTACATTGAGTTTGAATCTATTGATAGCCCTTGTGTTATTACGGTTGAAATTAAAGTATTCATTTACAAGTAGGACATTTTGGTAAATAATCTTATGAACTAAGCATAGGTCAGAATGTAGACGGCGTAGTTTGAGGCTGTCCAGACCTAAAATTTCAAGCCCGGATTCTGAATGAATGAAGGCAGTCCTCATCTGCTAAGGGCTTCCTTGTCATCTCTACAAAGCTGCATACCATTACCTAATTACAGGATAGTCATCCAGATAAGATAGTTTTGTGTGGTTTATTCCAGGCATGTGCTCCAGTACAAACGTTCAGAAGTGGTGGTGTGTAATGCGCAGACACATTATTTTAAACTCTGTTCTTAGTAGGAATGCATTTTTGCTGTTTCATAAAAAGATGCAAGTTCAGTGGCACTTTGAACCTGGGAGCAGGAAACCGTCACATCTTACTGAATCTTTAAACAAAAGGTAATGAGAGGAAGGCAACCAACTAGCACAAAATAGAAACAAGCCAATTCCTGATATCAATTTGTAAGTTTACTCTTCTATTTTCAGTCGTCTTGCAATTTTAAAGTGCTCAGGAGTGCAATCCAAGTTTCTTCAAATCAGTATATGAAGAGGAGAGGGCCGGATAGGAAAAGGTACCTTTCTACTAAAGGCACCAGCTGTCATTTATAAAGTTCCACAGACATAACCTTAAATGGGACAATGGTGGAACTGAGGCACCCTTCTATCTAGAGCATAGTATAGTATTCTTCTATAGTAAAAAGACTTTTCATTCATTGGAGCCTTTGCCAATCTGGGACTAATGAAATTTATTTTCTCTTCTTCCCTTTCTCCCATTCAAGCCAATGCAAGGTTGGAGTCGGGGTGTATAAGAAAAAATAAGACTGACCCATGTGCCCCTCTAGCCCTGGCTTTAGAAATGCAAGAGAATGGCTTACCTTTCTCGGTGCACTTAACGTATCACTGGACATTGGAGTCCAGTTCGCCTAGAAAGGGTTGAGGTTTTTTTTAATTATTATTATTACTTCAGTTTTGTCTGCATGTTCTTGCTCACTGTGAAAAACTAGAACTGGGTTTCAAGCACAATGCACTGGAACCAAACAAAGTAAGGTGTTGGATTTTGTCATGAAGGGTGTTAGCAATCATTTTGAGCATTATTCTACTGAATTGGCAGAAAATAGGACAAAGTGATCTTACCCTTTCTCTGCTTGTTCTATTGGCCACTCCATTTTGGGAGCAAGATGGGTTGTTGGTGAAGGTTTTTTTGTGTGCCTTTTTGGTGTTGATCAAGGCTGCGCATAAGGAGCTCAGCTTTCCTTTGCAAGTTATCTCTCATCCTTTTTTGACTGAGAGCAAAGATTACACCAGAAAGAGAAAAGCCAGAAGAGAGTCAAACGTTGCCTTTTATTTTCTAGATTATGATTTGAAATCAACCTGATTTTTTTACAAAAAAAAAAAAAAAAGATTCCAACCAAATACATGCCGAAGGTGTGCTTTTTAGAAATTGTGTTCAGCTGTGCTATGTGGGTCTCCAACAGGTGGATGAAAACATGTTGAATGGAAATAGCTGCAGGCCATAAGCTAGCAAGAACTCATTAGATTATAATAACAGGCGACCTGCTTAGAATAATGGCTTAAAAAAAGTAAAGACTCTAGTCAAACTGAAGCCTGAAATGGAAAGCTTTCTGCATGGAAAGCTAAGCCTTCCCCCAGCCCACCCAAAACTCCTTTCCTATAAAATGATGTGGCAGTTTAGGCTATGGAGTCTTCTCCTTTTTCATGGTGTTTGTCTGGGTTGCATGTGTGCATGTTTATGTTTTAAGTTTTAAAGAGCATAAAGCTGGAGCAACAGGGAGGGGGAAGAAAGCTCCCAAAATGTCAGCAGCAGATGAAGGGCATTGGAAAATTTAATCTCCTAAACTCAACTAATGTGACATTTGGATTTCATCTGATAAGCAATTGGTCTGCAATCCCCCGGCCCATCCCCTTTCTTCTCTCCTCTGACTGGTAATTTAAAAATAAATGGTCTAGAAAGATCTCTCAATACTACCTCTGGCAATTTACTTTTTTTTTTAAGAAGCAAACAAGCAAGAGAGACTGATGGTTATTTATAACCTGAATAGCAATAAAGGATGAGACTCTTCCACAGGGTGTTATGATTCTCTGCAGTGTGCTATTCTGAAGCAAAATGCACAAAGGGCAATACGGATTGCGGTTTTAATTGGGGACGTATTTATTAATCTTAGAAGGAGGAATTACGTTTTTTAAATTTTTAAAATACAGCTGTTTCTATAAACTAAAACCATTCACGGCTGCATATCTCAAGAGAAATAAGCTGTGTCCATCTTGCAATTTAAGCTACTCTTTGTTTTCTTGGTTATTTGTTGTCTCTTGTTCAAGAGAAGGAATGCAGTGGCTCAGTGGCTAAGATGCTGAGCTTGTCTATCAGACAGGTCAGTCATTCAGCAGTTTGAATACCTAGTGCCACGTAATGGGGTGAGCTCCCATTACTTGTTCCAGCTTCTGCCAAACTAGCAGTTTGAAAGCATGTAAAAAAATGCAAGTAGAAAAATAGGGTACCTATTCCTTTCTTTGGTGGGAAGGTAACAGCATTCCGTGCGCCTTTGGTGTTTAGTCATGCCAGCCACATGATCATGGAGACGTCTTCGGACAATGCTGGCTCTTCGGCTTTGAAATGGAGATGAGCACCGCCCCCTAGAGTCGGGAATGACTAGCACATATGTTCGGGCAGGGGACTTTTACCTTATTATTTATGAGAACCTAAGACCCCATCCATGAATTATTTCCCCAATTCCAGCTAATTCATCAGATCCAGCAAGAAAAGATAGCCATGCTGTTAGCCAGTTCCCCAAAGTGCCTTGCTAAGAGTTGATGGCATCCTGTTTTGTATGAGAGAATATTTAATGCTAAATTCCTTTAAATTCCTTGTGGCTAGTCAAAGAATGCATGATTGTCTGATCTAAATGCTGATAATGGGAATGCTGAATCAAGGGCAGGCTACGGCATCAGGGAAAATCTCTGTCCAGAGAAGGAGAAGCAGACAGAACAAGGGAAGGGAAGGAGTGGATTGGGCTCTCTGGCTCCCATGAAGAATTAGTCTTCATTAGTCTTTAGTCTTCCACCTACAACCAACCATAACAGAATAATAGAGATGGAAGGAATTTTGAAGGTCTTCCAGTCTAACCCCTTTCTCAAGCAAGAGACTCTATAGCCATGATGCTGAACCTATGGCACACATGTGCCAGAGGTGGCATGCAGAGCCCTCTCTGTAGGCACGTGTGCTATCACCAGCTGCTCTTCCAGGTTCCACCATGTGCACCGCACAGCTGCTCTCTGCTGGGTTCTGGTGTTTTGGGGCATGCACACACTACAATTACAGCACTCTGTGCCGAAAAGGTTAATTATCACTGCTCTATAGCAAGTCAGACAAATGGTTGTCCAATCTCTTCTTTAAAATCTCCAGTGATGGACCATCCACAACTTCTGGAAGCAAGCCGTTCCACTGGTTAATTGTTCTAACTGTCAGGAATTTCCTCTTTTATTTCTAGGTTCGTTCTCTCCTTGATTAGTTTCCATCTGCTGCTTTTTGTCCTGTCTTCAGGTGCTTTGTAGAATAGGCTGACCCCCCTCTTCTTTGTGGCAGTGTTCATACTGTATATTGGAACACTGCTATTATATCACCCCTAGTCTACATTTTCAATCGACTAGACTTACCCAGTTCCTGCAACCGTTCTTCATATGTTTTAGCCTCCAGTCCCCTAATCATCTTTGTTGCTCTTCTCTGCACT
>JANHFP010004484.1:377737-390242 GCA_032468135.1 Calamaria suluensis | reverse complement strand
TATTCATTTTTATATCCAATTCATGCTTATACTTATATATATTACCTAATATGTAATCGACAAAATAAATAATAATACAAATTAACCCATTAAAAAGCTGATAGTTTCATATATAAAGCTCAATACTGCATGCACATATACTGTTGCAAGCAAATGCCAGCACCTATCTGCCTAAATGAAGGGTACAGATATGTCTACATTTTCTATATGTGTCTGTATCAGTATTTTGATGCATACTCTTGGAGTAAAGCATGGTTGGCCATCCTTTCTACTGCTATGATAAAGAGTGATTCACTTGTGACTGTCCTGAAAATCTCTGTGCATTGTGGAATCATGTTTTGTTCCACAAGTAAGCCAGATCTTTAGTGTTTTTCTCTCATATGTCCCTCTTCCACTCTTTTCTATCTTGTCCCCCACTTTCTCAAAAAGTGGAGTTTCAGAGAAGAAACACTTTTCATACTTAATATAAAGTCAAACTAAAGATGGGTGACTTTTATCCTCCTCCACCCTAGTCAGAAGAAAAATCACAAAAGAAAAGAACAGTGACACCGCTTTAAATTATTGGTTTCGACTGTGACCACAATAAACGAAGAGATCATATCTAATGAGAGCATGCGATAGGTGATGAAATAGAGATGCAAGTTGTTAGAATTTGCAACTTTGGCCTTAGCATCTTTTGAGGGAAACCAAATTATGTATCAAAACATTATAGATAAGAGAATCTTCTACTCTTTTCACAAATCATTGAACCTACATCTCTCCTCTTTCCATTAAGAGAGAGGTAAGTATTTTTCCCTCATTTAAAACCCCATACCAAGACCAAAGAGGAAAAACAAGAAACAATGCAGTTGTGCCTCCAGATTCAGCACCTCTCAAGATAGTAACTCAGGCTCCAATCACCAAACTTGTTAACTTCTTTTTTTTCTCTGGGATCTTGTCCTGCTTAATTCACCAATGCTCCTGGATTACACTTGAATTGGGTAGCCCCAAAGGTGCTTTTTCAAAAGGCAACTGGATGTTGTTTTTCCTTGAAGATGTTTTGCTTCTCATCAAAGAAGCTTCTTCAGTACTTTTGAAAAAGCATACCTTTGGGACAACCAGGACTTGGATGGCTGACAATCTCCATAGACATTTGAATCGGGTAGCATCCCTTTACAAATAGAGAGATAATGCTACATGCATATATGCATACAAACAGGCACAAATACACTGGTATATGGTTTGGAGTGCAGTTGTTGCCATTCAAGAAGTCAACCATCTAATTAGAATTAGTGTATTCCATTTAAGTTATATCTGCTTAACTCAAGCAATCTATTAAGAAAACCATACATAGTATTTAGGAAGACATTTCCCATCCTGGATACATTTCGTAACACTGCAGCAATCAGATAAGTGAAAGAAAGATGATAAATTAATCCACCTTCACAACACTGATTCAACAATTCCTCCTCCAATTTCCATTATTTTTTTCCTGTTAAAAATAAATAAACTAAAACTACAAATATATACTGTAGAAAGGAGAGAATGGTTGTGGGTTAAATTAGTGGGCAAAGGAAGAATTAACATTTTGTCCCGTTCCTGTCAGTTCTCCTTGGCTTCCCAAATTTGGAATCCTCTGCTGGCTAGAAATTATGGAACTTCCCGACACATCAGGAAGGTGCCAGATTGGGGTAGCTTCATTAGCAATGTTGTTTGATGTTACCACAATCCATATTTGGAGAAATAGGAGCCGCCATGTTGACTTACAGTTCTACCTTTTGTCCATTTACCATCAAAAGTCAGCTCTGAAGAGTTTAAAAAACAAGAACTGACATCACCTGTTGTTTGTTGTTTTAGAAAACTGGCTGATATCTGTCGCATCATTTTAGACTAACTTTTACTGTTAGAAAACAATTATATGTAGATATGGAAAAAAGCAGTGCTGTTGTTGAAGCAATGGGCAGAGATTTCTTTCTGAATTCCAAATAGAGCACTCAAGTCCTATAACAGAAGCTGAAAGTGAGTCTAGAAAGATAGCCCGGAATGGTTTTAAGTGTGAGAGATTTAAGGCTGTATAAATTGAGCCATTATATCAAGTAACTGGAACTGCATATACCATTTAGCTTGGAGATAGCTATTACTTATCTTCATGTTTTTAATAGGGTTTATTTGGGGTTGCATACAATCTTCAGAAACAATCTAAATAAAGTGGGCAAGAGATAGTCCCATTTAGGAGACAGAAAATAAATTTACCTTTGTCCCAGATTACCGGTCTCACTTATTCTGTGCCATCAAATATCAATACTAGAAAGAAAAAAATAATATTCACATCTTGAGTTCTGCTGCTCCCTCTAAAGAAGGAGAAGATGGGTTTTTAGGTCCACATATTGATCAACCTATAGGGATGCAGTGTCTCAGTGGGTAAGACAGCTGAGCTTGTCAATCGGAAGGTCGGCAGTTCAGCAGTTCGAATCCCTACTGTCATGAAATGGGGCGAGCTCCCGTTACTTATCCCAGCTTCTGCCAACCTAGCAGTTTCAAAAGCACATAAAAATGCAAATAGAAAAAATGGGGACCACCTTTGGAGGGAAGGTAACAGAGTTCCGTGCGCCTTTGGCGTTGAGTCATGCCAGCCACATGGCCACGGAGACATCTTTGGACAGCTTTGGCTCTTCAGCTTTGAAATGGAGATGAGCACCAGCCCCTAGAGTCGGAAACTGCTAGCACATATGTGTGAGGGAAACCTTTACCTTTTTATTGATCAACTTCCATTACTGACATCATTTACAACTGTCCATCCCAGCTCAGAATTCTGTTTCAGCAACTCCTGGAAATCCACAACTCCCCATTGCTGCTTCTAAAAAGACCAGATACCATAATATCAAATCTGTACCCTTAGCATCTCACGGCTTGTATATGGATCCTCCTTTTTAAAGTGATGCTTTCCTCCCCCTGCCCCCAACTTCATTGTAAAAAAGCTACAGTGAACGCTAGAAGAAAGAGTGGGAGAAGAAAGAAATGAGGCTATTTTCCAATACTTGATAAAAATAGAGGGTTTTAATAACTAGCATGGTCACGCTTCTATATAAGTGCCATGTTGAAAATCATAGTAAAGACTGATGTCTATAGAAATTCACAAAATCAGATTAAGAATTTAATTAAGTTGCAAACCCCGGAGGAATTAAAATAAGGCAGTAAGTTCTTAGAGAAATAGTGTGGCACAATTATTGCAGAAATCTGAAAGTGCAGTGATGCATAGTACTACCCAGTGCTGTGTGCTGTACTTTAGGTGGCATTAAGAAACCATTCAGGTGGTGTTTTATGACATCAGTAAATAACAGAAAAGAGTTATGCCACAGGTTTTTATATAGCCAATAAATTCCCAAGGGCTTCCTACTGCACTTTCATAAATTGACTTTGTATTATTTTATAGCCTTCCGGTTACTCTTGAAAGGTGCTGTAACACGAAAGTGAAAAGGCCAAATAACAGCCTTTTCTCAGCAGACTGTGAGACATGGTATAAAGCCCATTCATACAATCGCCCCAACTCTCAAAGACTCACTAATAGTACATATTATACAGATATAAGATTTCAAACATACTAGATTCTTACACTAGATTTCTTTCTCTACCCATATATAAATTTAAGACATCTATAAAAAAATAAAGGTCAAGTAGCCCTAAATATTGATAATGACATGCACATTGAACACAAAATCATATTTCTGAGCAGAAATATGATTTCTGGTGAGGATATGGCTCATTAAATAACTCCACATATTTTCCCACCTTCATTGTCTTAACCATACCCAGCTAGTTTGAGTAGCTGCTTCACCTGTGCTAAGCACATGATTAGGCCAATTCTGAGAGAAAGAAAACTAACCGCAACTTTTTCATCCTTCCAATCAACAAATCTTCCTCGTAACCCAGAGAATATTGCAAAGACCTCAACCTGTCGGATAACAACACTGAATTCCTGGAAAACTTTATTGCCCTCATGGAAAAGGTGACGCCTGACTCCAAACAATGTAAGTACCCCAAAGGCCTGGTGGTGGACAGAAAGTCTCATCCCAAGGAAGCCTTCACCTTTTGTGAGTGAGAGAACCCAGGCAAATCCATTACTAAGCAGCAATGGATTAATTAATAAATAAGTCTACTTTTAAAGATGGGAGCAGGGCAAAGTGGCAAAAAAATAGGTTATTTAATATTTAAATTTAATGTTTAAGTGTTAAGATGTGCTTCCTTTGTATCTGGGATTTGTTACCTTATGGGTAAGGTGGATTTCATAAAACAAGGATGTAATTCAGCTTTGTAGCAACCTCCAGAAGCATTGGATTACCTTTGAACCACTGGGGGCTGTTCTGGAGAATATTTGATTGTGAAAGTCTGTTGTAAATGATTAGCCACCACAATGGAGAGTTGTAATGTAACCCTGGACATGTATAATCAGCTTGCCCAAATGGAATTGATGGGACTGACCTTTAAAAAAAACTATGCAGTCGTTGGATAATGTTGCTTGCCAATCCTACATTTGATCATAGGCATATGGACTTCTTCAGGCTTGATCTGGCTGGAACCAGGTCACATTTCATCAGAGGTTAGAGCTCTCTGAGTTTATGACTGCAAGATGTCGTAAAATACTTCTTTAAAACAAACCCTACATTACATAACCAGCCTGATTTCTCAGTGTAAATTAGTGCAACTGAGCAACTAAGAAACAAGAGTCATGGTATTCCCTTCCTTTATGGACAGGTATTGATCAAGTAGAGGGACATAGTGGCTCAGCAGGTAAGATAGCTGAGCTTGTCGATTGGAAGGTCGGTAATTCAGCGGTTCAAATCCTTAGTGCCATGCAATGGGGTGAGTTCTCATTACTTGTCCCAGCTTCTGCCAACCTAGCAGTTTCGAAAGCACATCAAAATGCAAGTAGAAAAAATAGGGACCACCTTTGGTGGGAAAGTAACAGCGTTCCGTGTGCCTTTGGCATTTAGCCATGCCGGCCACATGACCACGGAGATGTCTTTGGGCAGCGCTGGCTGAAATGAGCACCGTCCCCTAGAGTCTGAAACAACTAGCACATATTTGCGAGGGAGACCTTTACCTTATTGATCAAATACATTAAAAATTCATTTCCCACATACAACTACATTGGAAAAGTAGTTCTACCATGTTTCTTTATTACACTTGGTATGGCCAAAAAATATATGACAGTACTCTAGGAATCTGCCTCTGTGTGCTTAAAATACAGAAATACATTATTTATCATCACCAACTCAGAACAGCGAGACAATCCAGAGACCTGAGCTAACTGACTTCCAGTACTGAGAAGAGTTTCCAAAAACATTGAGAAATGTACACCTTTTTTTAAGGCAGTTTAATACTACTAAAGAATTTAGATCAGGGCATCCGGAATCCAAATTACTGAATAATTGAGAGATTTGGTATTGCCTTCAATTGCCTTTTTGTGAGTAAAATGGTGAGTGGAGAAATTCTATTGGGTATTCAGGTAAGCAAACTTCTGGTTTTTGGAATATTTGTTCTTTCTGTTAAGGTGACAACTTTCTTCTTCACAACCTTATCCTGGACACTGGAATTACACAACAGCTGGTGGAAACCGTATGGAAGAATCAAGATTTAAGCACGTAAATAAAACTTCTGAGATATGCTAGTGAAATTATTCATTTGAGTGCAGATTAATTGCATCTTTTTGTAAAGCAGTTTTCCATGACAATGTGAAGCTTTCAGCTGTGTTAATATAAGCTAAATTAATGGTAGATGGGGCTATACAATTCTTTTGAAAGGGGTGATTCAGAAGTGCACGTGAAACATCTCTTTTAATTTTGAAAGCAGCTATATAAACTGCTTCTCGTTCATCTCTTGCAGCAAAAAACTAATTCACTATCATGTGATCTTATTTCAAAGATTTCCAGGAAGGAGGGACATTTTGAGTGTGTCATCCTATTCCTAAATTTTCACTTTGATTTCTATCTTACTGCAGATATAGTCTTCTAGCTGTGTTTGTTGCCACAGATGGTGGCATCACCCGTGTTTTCCCTAACAAGTAAGTTTTTTGTTGTGGTATTGTTATTGATAAACATCTGGGTACAGATAGATTCAACTTTTTTTTCCTTTGGTCTCTGCAATCCATGTTGGTCCTCTGGAAATCATCACAGAATTACATGTAAGGGGCTATTTTGTGACTGCCTGACATCAAAGCCACTTTCCAGATTCTTCTGAGTAGGTCAAAAGGAAAGAAAAAATTGGTGTGGGCCCAGCTGACCACCACTGAAGAATGACAACGTTGAAAAAAGTTTCCTCTAATGAAGCCAAACATTTTTATTTCCTCTATATGTTTTTTAAAAAAAATATGAACAAGCCTTTTGTTTCTGCAAGAATGTTGAGAATGTATCTCCTACAGGGAGGACGGGGGACACCCATGACTTTTGGACATCTGAATGTGATACGAAATTGAAAAACTGTCCTAAATCATGAGATTACTGTGACTTGCATCCTGTAGGAGGCAAAAAATTGTGGTGTTAACTACCATCTTCAGAGAGTATTCTTACTGATTTGCCTTAAATAGACTTGTTTAAAATAAATTTTAAAAGTATTTTAAATTTTGTGATTTTAGAGCCATAGAATTATTTAATATGTATTTTAATTTTTCTGATTATGTGTATTTTCTGATTATTTTATTGTCCCAGGAAAAAAAAACCAAATTGATAAGATTTACTTTGGGATCTTTCTGCAATCTTCTAAAAGAAGTGATATAACTCAATTCATTTTTAAAAGGCAATTCTGTAAGCATCAGGTGACATTAAGACTTGTCCATATTGCCATTTTATAATCTCATGGGTTAAACAGTTGTTTTATTTACATATTGAAAATATTATAGGAAATACGTTTGATGAATATCTGAGGTTTTGACGTCTGAAGGGTATATTGCCTCTTAAAAACTCTTTAGAACTTTTATGCATATACTTGAATTTGAGTCTACGTTTGTGAAAAATGAAATTGATAACATTCTATGGGTGTGGTTGATTTCTATGAAAGAGCTGCTGAAGATTGGGAAGAAGACCGAGAGCCCTTCAATGCCAGCTTTTATCGACGGAGCCTAGATAATAAAGGCTACACCTTTAAGCCTCCTTACCGAGATCGTAAGTAAAATCTTGTAGAACATCGCTAGGCAGTTTTGGTGTATTTTCAATTTGGATAGTCTTTATCAATATGAAGCTGTAGGATATTGCAACAAAACTCTTGTTCAAGCTGGCTTGCATGCTGACTTAATCCCAGGAGCTAAAGTCCACATCTCTTAAAGTTGCTCATGTTGAGAAACACTGGTCTATAAGAAAACTCTTACCATAGTTGATTTCTGATATGCAGAGGTATGTGCCAGGAGTGGGGGAAAGAAGGCATTCAGTCATAAAATCATGGGAAATAAATTGCTTTGGCCTTCTTTATATTTTATGGGGCTTATTTAATTCTTGTTCTGTTCGTTGTCAGAATTTGATAGACTTGTAACAATGGAAAGCCATGAATGTAGTTTAAGACCTTAATTACTAAATAGCAGAATCGAAGAAGCAGCTTTTTATTTTGTTATTAAAGTGAATTGGAAAGTAAGCATTGGCAGGAAGACAACTATTCATGAAACCATAAAAATAGTCCATTATCAGATTGTTTCTTCTAGCCCAGAGAGGTTCTTGTAGCAGTCATGCAGTATTATCCATCAGATGCTAATTTCTTTCCCTCTTTTCTTTAAATAGCCAACTACAGAGGATCAGAGCCAGACAGCAATGCTGTTGGGATCCTAGTTAGCACAGCTGTAGAACTCAATATAGCAGAGAGACATCTGAAGCCAGCAGGTAAGGTAATCTAGAGATTTGTCCGAAAGATCTTCTATCCTATCCTACAGTATCCTATCTAACCTGACTTAGTTCAGCATAGACTTTCTGGAGCTCTACAACAACCATCCTCTGAAATTTGAGTTTCAGTGCAATTATGTTGGACAGCTATCTTCTAGGACATGGCCGGTATGTATATAGAATTTGTGCTGGTTTGTGTAACTCTTTGTATTCTTACAGAATAATGCCATATAAGAATAACAGAGGAGATTTTCAAGATAATCTAGAGACAAGGTCTAATCAAATTCATAAGATTATTTAAACGTACAAGTAGATTTTAAAACTCAATATTATCAATGTTTTGAAAGTCGCTTGGTTGTTCATTTATTGCTTCTGAGCTGACACAAATTCTATATACATGTGTGCTATGTCTGAGAAAAATATGAAAACTATGCAGATCAATAAACAAATGTGGTTGCATTCATATTCCTTGGATAAAACTTTCTATCTGCAAATTAAATAAAATTTCTCCTCCCCAGTGGTTGGAGTAAAACTTGACTTGGAGGCCTGGACACAAAAATTTAAAGTCCTTGCTAGCAATCAAACAGACCAGCAGAAAACACGAAGAGTAAGTAATCAGTAAGTGTGTGTTGTGTTGCGTTGTATTGTGTTGTGTTCCTAGGAACAATTCTAGGATCTTGACTTTTGAAAACAGCGTGGTTGAAGCTATAGAATTTCTGTTTTATAAATAAATAAATACATACATACATACATACATGCATACATACATACACAAATAAATAAATATTGCATTAATATGCAATCAAAGAAAAAGAAGGGGAAGAATTAAAATATATAAAAGCAATAAAAGGAAGCAACAAAAATGTACTATATTATATGTTCCAACCAAATATTCTATATGGCTTGGTTTCCTTTTATATTTTGCCTCTTGCATTTTTATATTGTATATGACTATATGTATTAAAGTTGTAGGTTGGGTGAGTATTGCTTGTTTTTATGTTCTAGCTTACCCAGAGCCATGCTGTTTGAATTGAGTGGCCTTATAAATCTTATTAAAAAATAAATAATAATGCATACAAAAGTCATTCAGTTTAATTTTAAACACACCATTAAGCATGTACCATATTAATCTTTTCATTATATTGCTACAAAATCAGTTCATAAAAAGAAAGCAAATATGCATTGATTATATAAGATAGTAAATGTGGGATTAACGTGCCAGTCCAATAGTTTAGTTTAGTTTTTCCAGCCCCCATGTTGATAAATTCATAATTGTTCATAGTGTGATATGTTTTTCATATATAAATCAAAAGTATAATCACATATCTAAAACTTATTGAATTTTGTAAAACTGTGTAAACAAATGGATGAATATCAAACCAAGCAGCACAACAGCAAGACAATTATTTTAAAAAATAAAACACTTTGTGGTTTTAATAAACATGAAAATGGAATTTTTTGTATTAGTCTCATGATCATAAGAAACATAGTTAATATTCCCTTTATGTACATTTTCTAAACCATGTAATCTATGGTGTAGAATAAAGGTCCCCAATCTGTGAGCCATGGCCTATTTGCAACTGGGTGGCATGAGTGGCAAGCCAGCATATGTGTGCCATGCGTAGCCCCACCAGGTGAGTGATGAATGCCAGAGCGAGCAGCCTCACTCGGGTCAGCCATGAGTGCCCACAGCTGGCAGCCCCACTTGCACTCCTGCCCCTCCCACAAAACCATTCCCTCTTCCCCCTGCCCCACCCTTGTGTCCGGCCATCAACCTAGAAAGGCTGAGGAACGCTGCTGTAGAAAAGTGTACACCAATACTCATAAATTTCTCTAAGCTGTTTTCTCATCTTAATTTTCAGCCAAATTCATTTACTTGCTCTGTAATTTTCTTCCCGTTTATACATAAATGAATTGTGGCTGTTAAGACAATCTTTGCTTGTCAGAAGCTAGCTGGCGAGATCGCAGATGGCGATCGCATGATCCTGTGATCCTGCAATCATCATAAATCCATGCTCTCTTCCCAGGTTTATATGGAGCTTTTTGAAATATTGTCATTTAAAGTCATTTAATTGGTCAAAGACTGAATTTTGCTACACATTATCTGGAAGCAGTAAAGATCTTTTAACACTAGTAAGGTGTATTTTACTTAGCAAATCACAGCTTAAAAGGTGGCAAACCCAACCAGAAAAAAATGTACATTTCCAAATAGTATTGAAATATGCCTGATATATAACTTAGTACAACATTACTGTTATAGGATGTGGGTAACCACTGGAATTATCTTGGAAACTTTCCCTTCTTACCATTCTTATCAATCCATAGAAATATTAGAAAGTGATTACGAATGATTTATTGACATAATGTGAATTTAAATAAAATTTCCTTGATTTTCTTGCCTTCTTTTTTTGGTTTGCAGTGTGACCTCTCCACAAGCTGTGAGATGGACTGTGATACTAATGACAAGGTAAATAGCTGCAACATCATTGCTTGCCGTGACTCCTTCTGACCCAGGAGACTATGTAAAAACCCATGTTTTTGATGTTTAAAATTCAGAAAGTAAAATGGACTTCTCGAAATACTGAGTAGGACTGCCAAAGTAACAGTGCGTTATAAACAGGGGTGGGTTCCAGTTACCTTTACTACTGGTTTGCAACCCGGAGCGTGTACTTTTCTGCGCATGTGAAGAAGCTTCTGCCAATGCACAGATCATTCTTTTTTTTTTCTTTCAAAATTATTTTATTTTTTATAGATTTTTTTAAAATTTTATTTTTATTTTCCATGAACATAAAACATACATCTTAAACTTTTTTTCCCCCATACAAAAAATAAACCACCCCATCTCAAAAGACTTAATATTCAATTTTTATACCCCCCCCCCGCCCTGATGACGTTCAGGTGGGTGGGTGGAACCTCCCGCCAGTTTTACTACTGGTTTGGTAGAACTGGACCGAACTGGGAGCAACCCACCACTGGTTATGATGCAGAGGACAGTGCCTTCACCCCTCCCCAAAAACAGGCTTTTGATGTAACTTCTGCCTAGAGTAACCAATTGAAAAATGTAAGCATTGCCAATTGCACTTGGAATATTTCTTTTTTCAAATTGACAATGTAGAGTAGGAGTTTACGATTTGGATTGCACATTCAGAAATTTATATTCCGTCTCCTGTTGAAGGCAAGGATGTTGCCTTTGCTCAGTCAATAGGCCATCTGCAACCTGTAATAAGCTTCCTTATTGGTATATTTATTTGCTAAGCACGCCGGCTGCTACAGTCACATCTGGCTCTGAAACGCTTACAAACCTCTAAAATTGTAATCATTAAAAGCAGAAACTTTGCACCAAAGAAATTCCCCCAGTGTCAAGGGACACAGGGGAACCATGTCCACACTCACACAGTAATACAAACTCAGAGAGACAACAGCAACCATTCAGAAGCCAAAGTCTTGATGACTTTATGGAAAGCTAACAGGATCAGGACCCATCTGATATTGTGGTGGGTTTAAAAATTTTTTTGCTACTGGTTCGGTGAGCGTGGCTTGGTGGGCGTGGCAGGGGAAGGATACTGTAAAATCTCCATTTCCACCCCAATCCAGGGAAAGGTTACTGCAAAATTCCCATTTCCTCCAGATCAGCTGGGACTCGGGAGGCAGAGGATAGATGGAGATGGGGCCAGTCAGAATTTTTTCTACCGGTTCTCTGAACTACTCAAAATTTCCACCACTGGTTCTCCAGAACGGGTCAGAACCTGCTGAAACCCACCTCTGTTCTGATACCAAAAGAATATTCTTCAGGAGAAGGGACAGGCAGTGACTGATGTCAAAGATTGAAAGGTTAATGATGCTGATGTCTTCACCCATTTACCCACCCCTACCTCACCACTGATTCATTGATTTAAAACCAGCCATGGACTAGGCTAGAATGTGCACGTCTTATGCTACCTATGCTTGGGTGAAGGTTGCAAAGACATCATGCTCCCACCATTTGCCTGCCTTTATAAATGTTCCTCCTTATAACTTATTCCTTTGATGGTGACTTATGATCTTCTTTCTTCCTGCTCTAAAACATACTTCCTCTTTTGCCTCCAACAATGAATACTCTTGGTTTCACAGTAGAAGAACCCAGCAAATCATTCAGCCAGCTAACCAAAAAAAATGAAAGAAGGGAAGGGAGATCTATATATTTTAAAAGTGGATTATAGGAAAGAGAGGGGAATCATTCAACTGTAAAAGTAGATTGGGGAACTGGGGTTTTTGTTTGTTTTTTGAATTAGGAAAGGAAGGATTTTAAAATGTGGTTTGAGAGCACTTTATTTTAAATGAAGTTTTAAAGATGCATGAAACATGTTTGGGCAGATGTGTATGTATAACTGGTAGGGATGTGCATTTGGACCCTATAGGAGTTACTGTCCTCCCATGCAAGTCTAGGGTTCAACTTCCATGACTTGAAAGAAGTGAGAGACAGTGGTGCCAGATCAATGCCCTATCTAGATCACAAGAAGATGGTGTGTGGGGGTGTTTTTTGTTTGTTTGTTTGTTTGTTTGTTTAAGCTTTCGTCGTCAATTTACTCTCAGTGGATATCAGTAAGAATTAACAATAAAACTTGCATGGTACAATACCCAAGATTAAACAATTATATATATATAATTACAAAGTTGCTTCCTCC
>JANHFP010004484.1:346078-358171 GCA_032468135.1 Calamaria suluensis | reverse complement strand
CCTGCGCTCCTGGGTGCGTCGTTTTCCCGGGGGGGGGGGGCACACACACCTTCCTCCCCTCTCATCCCACCCCGTCGACCCCCTTCTTCCGCGCGCTTCACCCTCCCTACCTCCTCTCCCCACCACCACCACCACCCGTCCACTTCTCGCGCGAGAATTTGGGTCCCAGTGCATGCCGGAATCAGCCTTGCGCAATAGGGTGAGCTTCCAATTCCCCGTCATGCACCCGGACAAGCTCGCCGAACATTCACGCGTGCGCAGCCCCTACCGATTGTTTGCGCTGGAGAGTGAGGGCGCTGAGAGGGAGGAGGAGGAGGCGTCAAGGAGGAGAAACGCAGTGGGCGTGGCGCCGTGGGGCGGGGCCGCCGGGCGTCGGCCTCGAGACAGAGAGCGAGCGACTCGGCAGGTGGGGGGCGGGGGAAGCTATCTGCTTCCGGCGAAGCGAGGCCTTCTTCCTTGGTAACCTTCCGCCCCTGCCGTCGGGCCGAATGGGTGCTGAGAGCGCCTCTTCTTCCTGCGAGACGGCCCGGTCGAGCCTCCGCCGTCTGTTAAGGCGCTGAAAAGCCAGCCCCTCTCTCTCTCCTCCGAGGAGCCGCTTTGGCTGGCCCGGTCTCTTTCAGCGGGACGAGGAGCCGCCGCGAAGAAAGCGACTCCGCGGCTCGAGAAAGCGAAGGGTTGGGGGGTAGGAAAAAGCTGGGCGCCGGGGGAGCGGATGCCGTCCCTTTGGAGCCGGGCTCCCAACTCCATTCGGGTGCGATGTGGGAAAAGGTGACGGAGCGGAGAGGCCGTTTGCGCTGAGAAGAGAGAGAGAGTGAGGGGGAAAAAAGGCTTCCGGGCCGCCGGATCTCCCCAATATCCCCTCGGCCGGCTTCTTGGCTCGAATTCTCTGGACTGTCGGGGACGGCGCGTTCGAGGGGGGGAAACATGAACAGATACCTGCCGGTGGCCCGACAGCATTTCCTGGCTGTGTTAGCCAGCACCAGCGTGGTGGTGAAGTCCCTCTGTGCGGTGGTCGTTTTGCTCTACCTTCTCTCCTTCGCCGTAGACACGGTCCTCGGACTCGGCGTCACCCCGGGGTACCTCTTCCCGCCCAACTTTTGGATATGGACGCTGGCCACCCACAGCCTGGTGGAAAAGCACGTTTGGGATGTGGGCCTCAGCCTGGCCACCATCGTGGTGGCCGGGAGGTTGCTGGAGCCGCTCTGGGGCGCCCTGGAACTCTTGATCTTCTTTGCGGTGGTGAATGTTTCAGTTGGGCTCCTGGGGGCCTTCGCTTACCTTCTTACCTACA
The DNA here is from genome assembly GCA_032468135.1 of Calamaria suluensis. Lineage (NCBI taxonomy): Eukaryota > Metazoa > Chordata > Lepidosauria > Squamata > Calamariidae > Calamaria > Calamaria suluensis. The sequence continues at coordinate 356,880 of JANHFP010004484.1, read as the reverse complement.
TGGCGACCTTCAGTCTGCCTTACCTGTTCTCGGTTCGCATTTATGGGATGCTGGGTTTCCTCGGCGGGGTCTTGGTGGCCCTCAAGCAAACCATGGGCGACAGCACTGTCTTAAAGGTACCTCAGGTGCGGATGAAAGTTGTCCCCATGCTCTTGCTTCTCACCCTTTCCGTTTTGAGACTGACCACCCTTATTGAAAGCAACGTTTTGGCTTCTTATGGTTTTGGGGTCCTTTCCAGTTGGATATACCTGCGCTTTTACCAGAGGCACAGCCGAGGGCGGGGCGACATGTCGGACCATTTTGCCTTTGCCACCTTCTTCCCTGAGATCCTACAGCCTGTGGTTGGCTTGCTGGCCAATGTCGTGCACACCATCTTGGTGAAAGTGAAAGTCTGCCGGAAAACAGTGAAACGTTATGACGTGGGAGCCCCTTCTTCTATTACTATCAGCTTGCCTGGAACGGATCCTCAGGATGCTGAGAGGAGGAGGTAATTTTTCTTGAAATGTGTCTAGGTTAAACTTTTATGTGATCTGTGTTGGAAAGGAAAAGGGAGGAACTAAGTAAACTATGGCTACTTTTCCAAGATAAGACCATTGAAAACAGTCCCTTTTTAAATTGAAGTTTTATATTTTATGTGCCTTGTGTATTTGAGGAAAAATATACCTTTGATTTACTGAGCATTCTGGTTTGTTTGACTACTAACGGAGAGCTCTGTCCTCAAAATATTCTGTCAAAGATACCAATACCCTTCCAAATTGATGCATGCAAGGCAAAAGTAAGAGTGAAAAGATGCATCTCTCCTGTTCCTGTGCATTTTAAAACAATTCCTTTTCTTTGCAGCAAAGGAGAGGGAGAATATTTAAACCAGAGCAAGAAGTTGTAGTTGAGATTCAAGAGAACTGTGAATCCAGCTGAATTCTTTTAATGAGGCCTCCAGCTTACTTCTTTAGACTTTCTATTGTCAGTATTGCCAACACTAGGAAAAGTGAGTTGTAAGAAAGTTTATTTTTAAACATAGATTTAAATAATTCTTTTTCAGACTATGCATATGTATTTGACCCATATATTTATGGGGTTACATATTTATATAAAGGTAACCTCACAGTAGTCAGTAGAATTGAATACTATGCAATAAGTTTGTTATTACTATTTACAGCACTGTAGTTAAAATTTACCAATGGATTCTGCAGTTTATTGACAGTACTAATTGCATTATTTAAACTTGCAAAGGACTAGGTTTGAAAATATAAAACTATTTCAGAAGAAAACATTTGTAAGCTACTTCTACGCTACTAAGGAAATCACACATGATTGTGTGTATGAAATCAAAAGGTTGCCTCTACATTGTTTGCTTTTTCCATAATTTTTTTTATCTAAACGCCTAAAATATGTTCCATTGAATTAACTGGGAACTTTGCACAAGTAAGTCAATGCACCCTAACTATATATGCATTGTTTAGAGTTTAAACTTGGAATCAGACATAGGCCATTTTTGTCTAAGTATGACATTCACCCAAAAATCTCTAAAAACAGCCAAAAGGACTTTACTTTGCCATTTAGACTTGTAAATTCACAATACATATGTTAGTCTTCTGGTACACAGGTAGTCTTCAACTTACAAACATCCATTTAGCAACCATTCAAAGTCACAGTGGCACTGAAAAAAATAACCTATGACTGGTTTTCACATGTCCATTGCAGCAATCCCTTGGTCATGTGATCAAGCAACTGGCATGTATTTTTGATGGTTGCAGAGTCCTGGGTCCTGTGATTCCCTTTTCAACCTGACAGAGTTAAAGGATTTTGACACCCTGATCTAAAGCATTTTTAAAATCTGCCCTTTTTGTTTCATTCTGATTATTTTGAGTATATAATCTGGAAAATTTTGATCTTGTTCAAAAGTTTAAGTAACTGTTATACATTATACTATTTTTTTACCTGAGCAGGTTAATTACATTAAAGAAAACATTACTTTAAATTATGTTGTGAAGTTAATATGAATGTAGTGGAGCAAAACAGGACAGAATCAGTTTGAGGAGTAGTTTTATTGTAATAACAGTATTAAACATTACATACCTTGGGTAGGAAATTATGTAAAGCGAAGCTCAATGTTACAGTTTTTATAAGGTTAAACTATATTTTTAAAAACTAAAAAATGTGTCTTTTGTAGATGTGCTTTTGGAGAACTGCCTTTGTAGGCACTTCTGACCTGTCTTGCATAACTATTTGGTGTGTTGTAATTTAGATATTTCAGCTCACATTCTCTTATGCCTATAGTATAAAATTTTTCTGCTGTTTCTGTGGTTACTGAACAGTCTGAATACAAATGCAGAATAAATAATTACAGGGTTGAAGTACTTGTTTCTGTGTCATAAGGGAAAAGGGGGGAACTAGTTTTCATTACCCAAAGAGAAATTTCAGTTAAAAGCAAATCTATTCAGTGCACAGTGAACTATTTTTTAGGTTTTAATTCCATTGATTTTATAAAACAATATATTCTGAATACTTTGCACTTGTGAATCACAAACTAATACTTGCAAATATGAGCAAATTATTCATCCCTTTTATGACTAAGGGGATTACTACGGTGACAAGTTTTTTACCAGTTGAATTATTTCATGTACTTGTAACATGATAACAAGAGCACTAAGCATAAATCTGGCCAAGAATATTCTTCAACTGAAACCTCAAACACTGTGGGATAGAAACAAGTAGATCTCCAGCCCAATCAAATTAACATTGTAGGTATTTAACACTGTATTTTCTATAAGAACTTTTATTTTGCATTGTTATGTGAGAGTCTTAACAAAGCACATGTAGATTCAGTAACAACACCCTGGACAACTTCATTATTGTCCATACCGTCTTCTGAATTCCACTGTGAAAGAAAGCAGAGTTTGGACAACTGCACAGAAAAAGACACCCAAGAAATGCAGGGCCAAACTGATGAACCTTGCATTTTCTGCCTTAGAACAAAAAAGGGAGGAAAGCTGCCAAAATAACTAAGCTTGGCATGTTCTGTGGTCCTTTCCTTAAGAGGGAAAGATCAAGATTGCATGGCAAGGCCACCAGGACAAACTTTCTCTCACTTGATCTTTTCCTTGGAAAACATCAGTATGGAATGCTTGATGGTCTAGCAAAAGCTGTAGAACCCTAACGTATAAAGGAAATCAGACCTTTCATTACAATTATAAAAGACTGAATAGATTGAAATTTTATATAGTATATAATGAAGCATTTAGCCCATGAATTGGATTGCTTTAATAAATCAATAAAATAAGAGTTATACTACTACACTGTTACTCTTGTTCTTGAGTTATAGTTCTGAACTGTTTATTTTTTAATAATTTAATAAGTGCATTTTCTTTAAAGTATAAATACTTTGAAGCAATACTGTATTTTAAACTGCAACCTGAACTTGTTAGTTGCGAAGTCGTGTCCATCCCATCGTGACGCCATGGGCAACGTTCCTCCAGGCCTTCCTGTCCTCTACCATCCTTCAGTGACTCCATCCAGCCACCTCTTTCTCTGTCGTCCCCTTCTTTTGCCCTCAATTTTCCCCAACATTAGGTTCTTCTCCAGTGAGTCCTTCCTTCTCATTAGGTGGCCAAAGTAACCTGAACTAGTAACTGCATTATTGTAACATGCTTTCCACCAGGGGTTATTCTTTTAAGAAAGATCAAGTGTCACACATTGGGACAGTGTCAACTTGAATAAGGCTATATTACAATTATTTTTATACTGTATGAAGACAAATACATTACTAGTTGTCATCAGTGAATGGACAAATGAAGAGTTAAAGATATTAGTAGATAATATACTATATGTTAAATGGACATTGCTGTAGATATTAATGTGGATGAATCTATATAGTGCATGTGACAAAACACTCATAGTCTGTATTAGATGGATATGATGGGGATGAAGAATTGTTTTCAGTTGAGCTGTTTATATCCCCAGAGCTTTAAAGTGGTTTTAGTCTCTTCAGTAACTAATACTAGAAAATTCCTGTTCCATGGAATGCTTGATAAGACTGTTCAAACTTTGTACCATTTTTTCATTCTGTAGACAACTGGCTCTAAAGGCACTGAATGAACGATTGAAGCGTGTGGAAGATCAGTCAGCCTGGCCCAGTATGGAGGATGAAGATGAAGAAAATATCAAGGCCGATACTCCCTTGCTACCTGAAAAGAGCCGGGACTCTGCCAGTGTTGGAAAAGCTTCCAGCCAAGAATCCAGTCTCATTACCTTTGAAGATGCCCCCTCTCAGTTGTGACCATGAAGCATTTGCATCTTCTGCCTGCTCCTGCATATCAGAGCTACTAATGATCCTTCACCTGCCCTCCCTCGCAGCGTTCCCTGTTTTGCAGGAACAAAACACTATGCCTCTTGGCTACTTCCTCCAGCATTTGTGAGCCACCTGTGGCTTTGGCAGGTCTTAGGACTCTTTTGGTGAAACTGAATTGCCAAACTGACCTGAGAAGTTGTTTCATCTCTTCAAAAAGGTTTTGAAATCAAGAACTTCTCAGAACTGGCAGGGGAAGAAGGAAGATATAGCTCAATAAGGAGCATCTCCTTAAAAAGACCTATAAAATTTGCCCCAGCCTACAGCTGCCATTGTGGCTATTAATACAATGCTTGTGTTTAGTTCCTTTAATGGCAATTCTGGTTAATCTGAATGGAGTCTTGTATTCTCCAATCTGACAAATCTGCTGTTCTTTGAGTTCTAAATGCTAAATTATCACATAAACCCAACAAAAATATTACAGAACAACCTTGTAGAATGTACAGCATTCTCCTCGATTGCAGTTTTACTTGGTGGCAGATTGTTGTCAGTAATTATTTGGCTTTTTTTTTCTTTCAGAATTAGTTACTGAGTAAGCAATTTAATATTGATTAAATAAGCAAAAAAAATCTTTGTTACTTTTATTTCCAGTATCCATGGGTTTCATAATTTTAAACCCTGCCAAATAAAACTGTTAAGTTCCCTCTTGTAGAGGCAGCAGTTAAAGCCTTTTAATAATAGTAATGCCATTGCTGATTCTTTTTTTAAATGAAAGGATGCAGGCTGAAGCTTGCTTCTAGATTGCCAGTTAATACTGGGTAGGAAAGCATTGTCTGAAACTTTAATTAAGACTCCAAAAGGAAATTAATTTGATTTTTGTTTTTCTTTACTCCCATTTACAATTATTCAAAGTATAAAGCAGATTTTGTCTTTAGTGGACAACCAGTGTATTGAAGACACCACTGGGGTAAATTTTTGCCACAGTAAGTTGCATACTACTACTATTTTTTTGATATCTGTTTGGTGATATCATTAACCTCCTTTCCTTTAGGCTGAGATTTTTTTTATGTGGGGCAACAAGTTCTAATATTTCTTGTCTTGATAGCCAACTAAAGGTGAAGAACTGGGGTTAGGTAGCATTTAAAAGAATGGAAAGAGAATGTACGGAAATATTAAGATAATTTTTTAAAGGACCATGATATTTTTTTTGTCAACCAAGAAGTAAAACACAGATTTCAGTATCAATAAACAGTTCTTTCAAAGAGTGCCTCTTGATTGGCTTTCTAAACCTTCCTTCATTCATCATTTGACCATGTTAGCTCCTACTTCACTGCAATCAGTATTGTTAACATGAGGGGATGTTAAAATGCAGTAACAAATGTTGTCTGTGAAGTCTTTAACATGCACACTCCTGAATGTTAAGAGTCTTGCTTCTTTTGTAGAATTTAGCGCAGTCTGATCAAGATGATGTACATCCTTGTTCATTTCCTCATTCCATTTCACTACAGAAATCCTGCATAATAAACACTGTCCATTTTGAACCTGAAAGCTTGAGTAAAAAACTGAACCATTATATCTTAAAGTTTAGTGTTTCCAACTGCTGCTGTCTTCTAATTATTTTGTTTATCGGATCTTTAAAATTTCCAGGATTGAATACCTGTCTACGTCTTAGGTCTTAAACTTAATGCTTCTTTACCCAATATGAATTTCTTATGTGCACCAGTAAGAAATCCCCACTGATGAGTTGCCATCATTGTGTACTTGTTCTAAAAATAAAAAGAGAGAAGAAAGAATTATATTGTCCTTACAGATTTTGAAATACGTGTTTTCCTTCCACTGAATGTAAAAAATAATCAGCAAGGAATTATTTCCATGGAAGAAATTCACTTTGTACAATGCATTCCCTGTGACAGCTGTATTACAAATGATTTTAATTAAGACAGGGTAATCATAGTACCATGTTTACCTGATCATGCTTTAAGGTTAGAAATGAGGGAGGAATTTGCCAACTTCTTGGTGGAAAAGCAGTTCTCAAAAGTATGCAGGTAGTTCTCAACGTATGATCACAATTGAGGCTAAAATTATGTTAATAATTGTGTTATTAATAAATGTTAACTATTATGTTAATAGTTGTTTCTAATATATTTCCCATATATTAGAAAAGCCAAAAAATATGTGAAAAGCTAAGGCTGACCAAGTCCCAAATTTATTAATCTTAAATCACTAAAAGTCTGAATCACTTTTTGGATGGCTTAGACAACCTTGTATTTACAACATTAGTTCTAGATGAAATCTTAGACCAGGGGCGTCAAACTCTCAGCCCATGAGCCGGATGTGTCACACACTGGCTATGCCCACCCTCATTTTAGCGACGGGGAGAGTTGTAATATGTCACATGACAACGTGATGCTGCAAGTTTGACACCCGTCTTGGACCATTAATGAAAAATAAGTTGTTAATTATTAATTATTTATTATTAGTAATTACATTTCTATACCGCCCCCCTCCCAACAAATGGGAGATAATGAAAGACTTTTGGTTAAAGGTTGACTACTGTGAATTAGAAATAGAGAGCCAGTTTAGTGAAGTGGTTAAGGTAATCCATTAGAAGCCAGGAGACTGGTTCTAGTACTAATTTAAGCACACAAAGCACCTGGATGATGTTGGGTCAGTTTCTATGAGCTGTTTTTAATTATTTTCAACAATATTCCCCCCCCCAAAAAAAAAAACCAAAGATGAGACAAAAAAACACATATTGTTCCCATATTGTTATCAGTTCAATACTGATAAATATATTTCAACATAACAATTCTACAAGTCTACAATTTATGAACTTTTACAGCTCTATTTGCCCAACTAATTTGACCTACCCTCTAATTACTGTAAAAAAATCAGTTAACAGGTGTAAAACCAACAACAAAACTAAACTTAAAAACTGTTAATAATATATTATATTTCACATGCAAAAAGTCCTATACAGCTTCTAATCCACATAGACCAGTGCCATCATTATCTTTAATCTGTCCAGGATAAAATTTGATTGATTCTTGAAAATATATGAAGCTTTTCCTTAAAATTCTAACAAATCTTTCTCAATTGCATCTCATTCCCCAAAGTCATAGTTCACTATTGTGAATATCTCTGAAGCACTTGTTCAGAGATTTTTTTGTGCCAGTTGGACTACAACTTTTAAACTGTTGTCTTCTGAAGGAATATATCTATTCCACAATCTATTTTCTTTAGAAAACTCAGTTTATTGCTGATCCATACTGCCAACGTAAATTTGTGACCCTTTCAACCTTCTCTAATGAACCTGCAATTCTCAAACAAAGCTCACCTTACAATTCTGTCAGTGACAAATTGACTTCTAATCCATCCAATTGCAAGTCTCATTTAACTAATGACCTGTATCTGAGTAGGCCCTTAGGTTGATTTATAATTTGTTACATCATCAAACTTTTTATCTTAAATTTTCATTCACAACTTGTAAGTTTAAAAGCACTTTTTTTTCCAAAACATTTTCAAGAAGGCCTTGAAATTAAGTTGTTCTGGCTCTCCTATATTTTTGTGGGCATTGTAAAGAATATATAATGTATACTGTTAATCCTTAATATATTGTTATTTTCATTTTAAATATCCAGATTTCTTTTATAGCCAAATTTCACAGCAAAAGGGGCAATTCCTCTCAAAGATAAAAGCAGATGTTCCATAAAAAAATGTCCACAGGAAAAATTCAGATAGTATTCCTCACAGGGAATATTCTGTTTATTCCCAGGTAGTAATAAAAATGAAAGAGAATGACCCTCTCTTTAGAGAAAAAGAGAGAGACCAAAAATATACATGAGCAAAATAAAGCAGCAACTTTTTTTTAAAAAATTGATGAAATACAAAATTCTTGCAGTAATCCAATGATGGTATAAATCAAATCTGATCACTTCCACTACCAAGGGAGGAAAAACTTCCAAAATCTTGCCAGGACTAGTTCAAGCAGTCATGAGGAGGTATCAGTGATTTGATCACACACACGCACACACACAAAAGAATTAGGAGTACTCTTACTGTTTTGTAAAGTATTTTGATAGTAACAACCATTGAGAAAATCCAGTAAAAATACCTATTTTCTCACTAATTTTGCTGTTATAAAAAGAAACAAGATTTCTCATCTAGAATGTATCTTTAAACTACCTTTATTCATTTTCAGGTCATTTTGTTATCTGCATAATTGATTCTCCAATGAAGCTTTTAAGGTCTTATTTGAATAATAGGAGCCTTATTGTTAGCATTAGCAACTTCTTTGATAGTTTAAGATGGCTTTGAAATGTAGGTTTGTTAACAAAACTAGTCACCAATTCTTAGCCTTGAATTGCAGTCACAGTTGTTTTATCAGTCATACCTCTTTAACAAACTTGCACATATTTCTCAGTATGGAAAGAGGGCAAAGGAAAAAACGTCATCCATTAATATTTCACCATCTTCCCATTGTTACTTGCCAGTCTAGTTCACGCTGACATCATTTCTGCAGGGCTGGGCTTCTTCATATGTATAGTTAGCTGCATTCCTTTTGTTTTATTTTCAGTAATTTTTGACATTTTTAATTAGCCAGATAGATTTTTTTTAGATGTCTCCCATTATTTATCATTGGAAATTATGATTGCGCAATTTACAACCTCAGGAATTTCCAGCTATGGTATCTTGAGCTTCTCCTAGTATATCTGGCCATAGAACATTAATTAACACCTCCCTGGCTTTCTTAATATCAACTTAATTGCATTTAGGAGTACATTAAGCTCATAGTTAGCTTTTCATAGATTGAATTCTAGCAGGTCATTATCTCCCAGGTTCCTGTATTGTACTAATTTTGTTAGTGAATTTTGCTATATTGGCTGAGAGCAGATTAATTTCCTCAATCCAGATCTGCATTCTGAAAGACAATGTTTTCAGTAATGCATTTGGGGAATTAGTTTCCATGACTGGGGTTTATGTTCCTTAAACATATGTATTTTATTATTCTCATCTTACTTCCTATCATTATTTTAATGATTTTACCTCTGTGCTTTCCCATTTTACTTCATCAACATCTAGTTTACTGAGTTACTTAAACTGGTAATGAAACCAGAATTCAGGACAGGGGAAGATAATATTCCAGAGATATCAGCAGGAATGAGAGCAGTGCATACAAAGGCATATCATAAGGGTTGCTGATTTTAAAATATTCAACCATGGTGAATAGCCATGCTATTGAAGAGATCAATATAAAATGTGTTCAATATTTTTTATATATTGCAGTCAAATAGAAAATTATTGATAGTTGGCACCTCTTCTTCTGCTTATAATGCAAATGAACATCAGGAGTTGATGTTGTGGCCTATTGGCTGCCAGCAAAGCTAGCAGCAGAGTCCGACGATGACCAACGAGGGAGAAGAGGAGCCTGGGCAACTTCAGAGCCTTTGGAAGGCTCTGATGAGGAAGCAGGATCAGAGGCAGAGCAGATCAGAAGCAGAGCTGGGGCCTTCTGTCCTCCCCCCAGGTGGAGAGGAAGCTGTCTTGGGGTCTGAGCTGAGTGGGGTAGAGGAACAGATGGGGCCATCCCAGATGTGCGTATGTGTAGGGAGGAAACTGGCTCTCAGGGAAAAGAAGACGGATGCTAGCCAGCCCCTCCCTGGCGGGGAAATAAATAGGGGTTTGGGAGTAGCAGACAACTGTTTGGATTTCCAATGTACATCAATCATGTCAGATTCCTTTGCCACAAACAGGTTTGTCGGACTAATTGCTCTGTATTTGAGGTGCCAAGGTAATCTCCTTGCTGGGAAATAATAGGAGTGAATTTAGTTCAACCTATGTGGACAAAACTGTTCCTGCCCTAACATAAATAAAAAAGTATTTGTGTTACTTGTAAGCAGTTTCTCATTGCTTGTGAAGGCTGGGTCAGAACATATGTGAATTCATACACAGACTCTAATGAACAGATTCTAATTGTTGTCATAGCTAGTTTGGCTGCTGTGTTAAATTATTGCTCAAGGACTTGAAAATAACTAAAGTTATTCTTAAAATATTGTGGCCATAATGAGTAACGTTCTTCTGAAACACGCAGAAATCTTAAAGGAAATTAAGGCTAATAGAAATATCTGAGATTGTTATGTTTCACAAAATCTGAGCTATGATTCCAATAATTTCTATATGACTGAACAATGCAAAATATGTCTGAAGGAAGCAAAAACAAGCATGATGGCAGTATGTAACAATTGCTGCATTAAAAAAATCTTTATTTCAGCACTCATAAATACAAGCTTCTTTTCCCTACTCCCAAATTTCAATGGTAGGTTCATTTGCTACAGTTCAGTGGCATATATTTTGTTTTTGATGTTTTCAGATAACAAATATTACCTCTGTTCCCACTTATCAAGGCATCAATCATTACTTGACCATTTAAAGAGTAAACACTGGGCAAAAAAGTAGCATTAGAAACAGTTAAGCTGTTCATTGATGTTATCTATGAGACGATTAATCTTCCCTATGC
>JANHFP010004484.1:329056-342341 GCA_032468135.1 Calamaria suluensis | reverse complement strand
TTTTTGTAATTTTTTGTATAACAGACTATCTCATGCTCGCTTTATTGTAACAAAAATTAACTATCCTATTTACCCTATCCCAATTCAAAAATTGTAAAACCAAATAAAACTTTTGTGTAAAAAAATAAAAAAAATAAATCACAAACATTTTTGTCACTACCACACTAATCCCAAAGAAAATAGTTTTATGGGAAACAAATATTTATGTGGGCCATTGGTTAAGTTTGCATGAAGCAGTGAACTGGACTGCTACATTTGGTGCAATTGTTCAGTGTGGGAATGGAGGCCATGAGAGGGGCTTTGGGCCTGGCTGCCTGGCTCTTTTCATGGTCTGATATCAGAATGAGCTCATTCGGTTGTTAGTGCCAGGTAAACTCCAGACTGGGGAATGAGATCACCTAGTTCCCATCAATGGGATGTCTGTGTGGATTGGAAGAAAATGTCCAGAAGATACCACCAATGAGAACGCTGTCGTTGTACCCTAAACTTCTTCTGCCTGTAAAACTGTATAAAATTCAATAAACACTGCTTAGCACTTAGACATCTTTGCCACACTTCAATGACTGGCTCATGAATTACAACAGTTCAGGCGCTGGCCTAGTAAGTAGGAGACTGAGTTCTAGTTCCACCTTAGGCATAAAAACTGAATGGGTGAATTTGGGCCTGTCACTCTCTCTCAGTCCATCTCACCTCATTGCTGTTGTGGAGAAATGGTAGTACAGGTACTCCTCGACTTACAATCCTTCATTTAGTGACCATTCAAAGTTATAACAGCACTGAAAAAAACGACTTATGACTATTCTTCATGCTTACAATTTTTGTAGCAGTCCCAGGCTCACATGATCAAAATTCAGATGCTTGCAACTTTCTGACAAGAAAAGTCAATAGGAAGCCAGATTCACTTAAAGACGTTGGCCTTCCACTGTCCACTAATTTTTGATCTTCTGTGTTTATATGCAAGTGTTCCAGAACATCAAACTGAGGGAAAACTTGAGCACTACTGTCTTTAAACAAAAAAAATCTGCTTCGGGTTTCTCATGGTTCTGTCAATTATCCTGTGTGGATAAATGTAAAGAGATATTAAGAAAAGGAGCAAAATAAAAGCATTTGGAAAACCCAAGAATAGTTTTTAGTCCTCAACTATAATCAAAGAAAATCCTAGGTTGTCAAAGCGGAGTCTTCATTTCCAACAATGATTTGCCATCAAAACCTGGGATTCTGCCCGCAGTTGAACATAGCCATTAATCACTTTTGTTGCATATATGGGAAGCAAAATATCCATCTCTTCAAACTGAACTGAGAAATCATGCAGGCCTTCAGACCTTCCTTTCCAGGGCCTTTTCAAAAAAATGTTATACAGCATCCTTTTCTACAAATCATTAGTCAGAAAAAAATCATCCTATACTACATTTCACTGCTAGTATATCATCAGAGCTTTTCCTACAGAAGCCTTCAAAATTAAAACATCACTGTTTTGTTTCACTAGGAAATTATTCAAAATCCATCCATTAAATTATTTGTACCTGAAGGAATAGGCAAGCAACTTAAATCATATATGCATGAGCTTCTTTAAAAAAATCATTATGGAAACTCATTGCTAGTTGAGAATTACAGTTCTATATATCCTGTTACAGCTATTTTGGGATCATAAATTTATAATATGCAAATCCAATTTGCCACAAATTTCCCTTATCTATGGGGATGCCATAATAAATGAAAACAACCTGAGTTGTTTTCAACTCCAAGCTTTGTAACAACATGAATCTTTACAGCTACAACCTTAATTAAATAAAGCCAAGAGATTAAAAAGAAATGAGTCTGGAAGAAATTTGACTGATCTTAAGGCAGGTTGACCCTACCAATAGGCTTTCATATCACACCTTGTTCAGACGTGCCTAAACAAATAAACATATAGGGTGCTAGCTTATTGGCTAGGTACCTACAAGACAAAAGATACATACAAGATGCTGAACCACAAATAACACAACCCTCTTTTAGCCTAGCCTGTTTTCTGTAATACAGACGTCATAGGCTTCCTTTCTTTTATTTCAGTGGCAAGGCAAGCATTTTGAAAATGAAGACGAGGGCAGCCTGCACGTCGATTCTGCACCGGAGTATTTTAGGGGCACAATCGAAAGCGGAGGTGACTCCGCTCAAAGAAAGGAAGGGAGGAAACACGAGAGAAGCTACGTAAGCTGTCTGACGAGACACGCAGCTCTCAGGACTCCGTCCAAAACGACGGTGCAGAGTTTCGAGAATCATATCGGGGAGAGGCAGAGAACGAAGGTGCCGATCTTCCGCCTCACCTGATCTGCACAGCACCAGGAAAACACAGAGAGTCTCCTCGGATAAAGCAGCCGTTCCCTACTCCAGCTTTGCCCAGCCTACATCTTGCATGGGCAAGTGGCATAGGCGACAATAAGGTCTGTAGTAGAAGAAGTGTGGGGACTCGGGAGAGATGCCTCCACCAGCCAAGGACTATCCCTAGTAGGGTTTCTTCTTTGCCAGAAGGATAAGCGTTGAGTTCCCGGGCTGCTGTTCCACAAAAAGCATCCCAAGCCCTGAAAACCCCAGGGAGAGCCCATCCCCTTCGGCAGATCCGCCCTAAGCCTCCCACCACCACCACCACCCCCGGAAACCTCACGAAAAGCCTCTCGGCTCCCATCCAACCGCCTTGCGGGAAGACTCCATAGAACTCACCTCCGCCGAGAAGCGGCAGCATCGCAAAAGAGCATCCACTCTGGTGGAAGCCCAAGGAAGTATCTTGACGCCTTTTGATTGGCCAACGTCCACCCAGTTTGTCATACGTCCCTCCTACCCTGGTCTCTGCATCTGAGAGGCTGAGCCGCGCTGCCCATCATCGGGGAAACCCTCTCCGAGACAGCAAACTGCGCGACACGTGACGAGCGTTGCACGTTCGTGGCGACCATTCGGGGGTCTTAGGTTTAGTGCTTGTATGGTTGCCGGCGGTCAAGGTCGAGGACCACGTTTGCGAGCGGAGATCTGCAGGGAAGGGTGCCTTTCTCCCCCCCCCCTTCCAGGGCCATCAAGGCGCAGGCGCTGTGAGATCGCTTTTTCATCGGGGGCCCCTCCAAGCGCTTTCGCTCGCCCAGTTGGAGTTAGTCTTGCACATGCGCGTTTTGGCCGTGCTCTTCCGGTAGGTGCAGAGCCTGCGGGGATACCTGAGAGAGGAGGAGGAGAGCGTGTGGAGGCTCTCGGTTCCCTCCCTCCGTAGGCACGCTATCTGGCGGGGATTTTAGGAGTTTTACGTGAATCCCAAGTTTATGCAGCTTTCTGTTCGTTCAGGGAACCGGCCATTAAATTGGCCTTTTCTTGAGCAATACCTATAATACCTTGTAACTTCAGAGGCAGTTCGATTATTGATTAAAGGCAAAAATATCGCTTGATCTGTAAGTCTCTTCCACCAAGTCATTTCCGTCAGCTCTTAAAAAGAAAAAAAAAACGCTCTCTGCCAGAATTGTGGGAACCGGTTATATTTAAAGAAATGGGGACTGGCTTCTAATTTATGAACTAAAAGCAGTGATTTTCAAATTTGGCAATGTAAGAGGCATGGAGTTGAAGTCCACACATTTTAAAGTTGCCAAGTTTGGAAAAAACCATTGAATACATTGATAGACTATAGTAGATTAATTTCCAAGTACTGTAGTTTGAAAATGTATGCACACCAGTGGTGGGTTTCAATTTTTTTTGCTACCAGTTCTGTGGATGTGGCTTGGTGGGCGTGGCAGGAGAAGGAAATCTCCATATTCACCTCTATCCAGGGGAAGGTTACTGCACAATCCCCATTTCCTCCCAATCAGCTGGGATTTGGGAGGCAGAGAATAGATTGGGGGCTGGGCCAGTCAGAGGTGGTATTTACTGGTTCTCCAAACTACTCAAAATTTCCACTACCTGTTCTCCAGAACTGGTCAGAACCTGCTGAAACCCATGTGTATGCGTAAAAATTGGAAGATTAACAGAGAAGTTCTAATGAAAAAATAGGGCACCTGTTTTTAGCCAACTTAGAAGATTGCTAAGTACAGTATAAAGCCATTCTCGACGTGATGGATAGAGTTGGTAGACATATACCTACTGCTATCATGGGATATTGTGATGGATAGAGTTGGTAGACATATACCTACTGCTATCATGGGATATTGTCTTGTCTTCCTTTGGAAAATAGGGGCCTTTGGAAATAGAAGGGCTGTTTGTAGATACTCTTTATAGTATAGTATTTATAGTATTTCTATGCTGTCAATGGGAACCAAAGAGTGAGAATGCTAGGAGCTGCCTTTTATGTTGCTAAAAATAGAATATAATTTTTTATTGGCCAAGTGTGGTTGTACACACAAGGAATTTGTCTTGGTACATATGCTCTCAGTATACATAAAAGAAAAGATACGTTCATCAAGAATCATAAGGTACAATATTCATAGGGTACAGATAAGCAATCAAGTCATATTAGGAAGCAATATAAATCATAAAGATACAAGCAGCAAAGTTACAGTCATACATCATAAGTGGGTGGAGATGGGTGATAGGGACGATGAGAAGATTAATAGCAATGCAGACAAATAACAGTTTTGAATTGCATTTCACAAAATGCACTGATTACTCACTCTGTCTCTTTTTGACTACAGGTGACTCAGATCTTTACAGTTTAATCTGTGATTTATTTAGTCTTCAATGAATAAGAATAATTCAGCAGAGTTCTGGTTTGTACAATACAAGATTGTATATAAATCACAGACAACTCACATCCAGTTACATACACTAGTAAATGAATTCACTTAATGTGATAGTTGTGCTAGTCTTCCAGTGATAAGATAAAATTATGCAGAATGTAAGCTTATACTTAGGTTTCATATAGAGTGCAGGATTACAGAAATATGGGTTAACCTATTAGTTGATTGCTCTACTTTTGTGGAATTTGTTCCATGTAGAAATAGACAAGTTCTTCCAACTGTTGCCTTGCCTGTTGAGGCCAATAGGGTTCCCTGCAGTATCACAGATGCTGGCTGTGACTGGGTCTTCTCCATTCTTCTTTTCATGGTAATTGAGACTGGAGTCTCTGTCATTAAGTGATGTGGTTGTAAAGTGAAATATGTGATTCCATTGCTTAGCAATGGCAATCCTGGCGTACACTGCAGCCTTCGTTAAGCAAGCATTGTGGGGTCTTAAGTGAATCCTTCTGGTTTGAAGTTGGCTTCCAAGGAACACATGTAATTGTTGCTGTTGCATTGCCCTCCATGTTGTCATACAGCATCTCTCCCGGCTGAGCTGCTGGATTTTATTACTAAGTTGGTGATTGAGACCCTGAGGCTACTAGTTCTTGGGATATCAATTTACCAGCCGGTGATTTTCTTCTTTTTCTTTGTCTAGATCAAACTTTAGACTGCCAGAATGAAATCACCTTGGTTTTATCAAAAATTAGGCAAAAATTAGTCACAATCAGTATATGCTTCTGGTAGTAGCAAACATGCTAGCAGATGGGGTGGGCTCTGCGTTTCTCCTCATTCACACAGCATGTTGTTATCCACTAAAAGCCTCCACTTAAGCATATTGATCTTACATCTAGGCATTCCAGCCCTCAACCGATGCAGGATCCTGCAAATAGTATAAGGGAGATCGGATTCTTCAGTCATATCCTCCTTTAATGTTATGCGTTCTTCAGTGGTCTCCTTTCTCCGTTTTTCAATTTGAATATTCTTTAAGTTTAGTGTCTTTTGCAGAAGATAGCTACTCCACCTCTTAGGCGTCTTATAGTATTCAGAAGGTAGGCAAACTCTGTTGCAGTGCCTGCACCTTTTGGTACAATATTTCCCCAGAGATTCACGCAACTTCCACACTTATGATGCTTAACAAATTATTTAAAACCAAGTTTTTCTTTCAGGCCTTTGGTAGAGTAGTTTTGGAGTCCTCTTAGTTATGTTTCAGTGTTTTGTCCTTCCAGTTGGCCATAATTTCTTTTTTACTTTTTTATTTGTAAGCCATGCAGAGTCATCGGGGGGGGGGGGTCAAGCCTTGAAACTGGATTAAAAGAAAATAAGAGTTATTTTTTTTCCAAATGTTCATTTCTGCGTATGTCATCTTTTTTCAGTTACAACCATGGAAATCAGCAGCAGAATTGAGTGTATATTTTTCAGTGAATTCCACCCAACATCGGGGCCTAAAATAACGTATCAGGTGAGTTGTGCAAAAGCTACCTGTCTCATTTGTTATTTTCTGTTCTGGTTGGCATCAGTTGTTCAAGATTTTTAGATTTCTTCTTTACTATTCTTGACTGGAGCTGAAGCCGAGGCCTAGGAAAACATAGTGCTGGCCATTCATGGGGTTCCCTCCTTTTGTCAGGATGTCTTTCATCAAGTGTATCAAAGCTGCTTATTTTGCATCTGCTTGTCTATTTTTATTTCTGATTGCATATTTTATTTTTGCAGTGGTGTATAAAATGTTTTTTCACGTTTCTTTGAAAAACATGTTGCCATAGCTTAAAAGTAGTACTGCCCTAAAAGTTAAGTTCATTATTTATTGATTTGTTTGTCTATTAATTATTTGCAGCTCTGTCTTGTTCCTGCAGGTACCAAAGGATTTTATTTCCCGAGAGTTGTTTGATACGGTGCAAGTATATATCATCACCAAACCCGAACTCCAAAATAAGCTTATCACAGTGTGAGTATTATGTAGGAATATTATGTAAGAAAAGCCTTACTTGATGAAGAAATACAATTGCTCAGTATTTTGGAAGGTTAATTGTTTTCTCTCTCTTCTCTCCCCTACTCCACAAATTTCCAGTACAGTTATGGAAAAAAAGCTAATTGGATGCCCAGTTTGTATTGAACATAAGAAATATACCCGGAATGCCTTACACTTCAACCTTGGCTTTGTTTGTGATGCTAGAGCTAAGACCTGTGCATTGGAACCGATTGTGAAGAAATTAGCAGGTTATCTTACTACTCTGGAGGTTAGAAATAGCCTAAATATGATATCCTTCATTCCTGCTCTCATATGTGTATTGATCTTTTTATTATATTTTCTTATACTTCACTTCCACTCATCCCATGAATACAACTCTTGGCAGCTAACAACACAGTAAAACAATCAAGAAAAAATATTCATGTGGGTAAAAACCAAGTGTGAATGCCAGTGATAAACCCAGACAAAAATATCATCAAAATAGAGTGGAGTGGAATGGAATGGAATTCTTTATTGGCCAAGTGTGATTGGACACACAAGGAATTTGTCTTGGTGCATATGCTGTCAGTGTACATAAAAGAAAAGATACATTCATCAAGAATTATAAGGTACAACACTTAATGATAGAAATAGGGTACAGATAAGAAAAAAATCCTCTCAGTGCAGCTTCTATTTCCCTAACCTCCAGACTCTGGAACATATTCCATGTCTTCAGTGCTTTATAAAATGCAAGCAGGGTTAGGACAGTCTCACCTTTGGGATATGTTCTTCCAAGCAGGCAGGAAGCAGTGTGACAGAAAAGGCAACATAGATTCATCCTTGTCTTTACTCTTCTTTTTTTCTCTAAGGCTTAGCCAGTGGTAAACCTGATATATTTTAGGACTTAGAAGTTGTGTGATGAATATAGACTGTCATAGCAACCTCTTAGCCGATCACAACAGGCATTTGACTTCCAGTCCTTTGCACTCTGGAAACCTTTGCAGGAGATTATATAGTATTATTAAAATTTGTAAAGTATAACCACATTTGTTTTTCTATATCTGCTACTCTATTTCCTGCAGAAACGTTGTACTATTCTAGAGGTATTCTTCAATCGTTTATGCTGCTTTCCTGGTGCTGTAAAAATCAAACAGTTTTTAGCTTATTTCAAGACCATTCATCTACAAATCACTTTATCTTATGCCTACCCTTTCATCAACTGTGTTCTTTCCTAGCTTGAAAGTGGCTTCATTTCCAATGATGAGAGCAAGCAAAAATTGATACCCATCATGACCAGTCTACTTGAAGAACTGAATGCTACTGGCAAATGCACTCTGCCTATTGGTATTTTCACCAAGCATATTGTTACAAAATATATTTTGGAAAAGAGCATATTAAAATTCAGGCTTGTGATTCTTGGGCAGATAAGACCATCAAGCATTTAGAAAGAAGGACAGTTATTATTTAGTGCTTCCTTCTCCACATCTATATATCTCAATACGAACAGGTAAAGTAGATAAGAATATGATTTTGCTCAACAGCAGGAAAAATTCTGTACCAATGTTCTTGAGCATACAGTATACTGTAGTTTCTATTTATTTGTTGGATGGTAAGGGAGTTGTCATCTCCCAAAGCAGTATTCTCTATTCTAGTACCTCCACAGTTCTCAGCTACAACCATTGTTTAGATCAAGGATCCACAAAGTACCAAGAATGGTTGCATGTTGATTCTTTGAAGGAAGTTCTTAGTGTTCTTTACAAATAAAACTCTTATAAATTGACATGATTAAGGAAAAGACACTAATTGTCCTTGAGGTTTTGGATGTTTTGAATATTCTCTCTAGTACTAAGTGCAACATGCTGTAAGACAATAAGGTGAATAGGCTACACTGTAACCCTATCCTATTGGTTTGGAGAGTGTCATTCACTTGGGTTATTCGATTACCCGCTGGTTTGAACATTGCTGTACATTCAACATTAAAACTTAATCGTAGTTGTAATGTGAGCAGTCCCATTGTACACCCAGTCCAATTATGCCCTATAAAGTAGGATCTGTTGTCCAATGTATTTCAATTCCAGCAGGCCTGTTATAGTATAATCTTGCATTGAGATAAGCATTGCCCCTTTTCCTAGATGAATCAAACACCATTCACCTGAAAGTGATTGAGCAACGTCCAGATCCCCCCATTGTACAAGAATATGATGTCCCTGTCTTCACCCAGGATAAAGATGACTTTTTAAATTCCCAATGGGACCTCACTACTCAGCAGGTTAGTGCAAAAAATTAGCTTGAAATAGTCCTACCCATGGATTTCACAATAATACCAACATTGGAGGAAGAGCTTTCCTCCAATTTTCCCCCACCACCACCATGACCACCACGAATCCCTCCTGAAGGATTGAAATTTGACTTGAAAATATTCTTTATCCAAGCAGGTTCAATATGTACAAATTTAATCAACCTATCCCCATTATTGAAAGGGGTTCTTGCTAAATGTTTCCTTGCTTTGAGATTCAGACTGCAATTTTGTATCCTTAATAACTCTGTATTTATTTAATTGCATATTCAATGAGAATATTATTCATCAGAATGGAGTTTTTTTAAGAAGGGTAGCAGGATGCCATAAATTTTATAAATGGCAAAAAAGGTGCAAATCACAGTCATAGGTCCACAGGTTATTAGAACTGGTCTTAAAAACAAAACAATTTCCAAGCACCTGAAATGGGGTCATGTGACAGCATTGGAATGCAGGAAGGTAACTTCAAGGATGGGTTGTAAGTATGGTTTTTAAATCCATCATAAGTTGTCATTAAGTGACCATCTGTTAAGCAAAGACTACCTGTATTTTACTTATCAATGGCAGATTAATTGAAAAAGAAATTTACCTACGCAGTTATTTGTGTGCACATGAAGAGAGTTAAACTCAAGTGAAGCATGTGGAGATCAATATGAATAAGCACACATTCCTTCCCTCAAACTAGGCATTTGCTAAGATCTTTGTTTAGCACAAAAGCATCAGTGCTTACATAAGGTCAAAGGGAGAGAAATGTTAAAGTCAGGCAAGCAGCACAACCTTTGCCCATTTTCTACTTGCATCGTAATATTACACAGTCAGAGGGACTAAGGGTTGTGGCACAATGCTAAAATGCTTTTGTCATTTGGATAACATCTGTTAAGAGTCTGCAAATCCCACTGCACAAAAGGAAATCCTGCTGTACAGTTAGCAAATGGTGCCAGATATTGACACATGTAACACCACTACTGCATGAGCTACATTGGCTACCAGTATATTTCCGGGTGCAATTCAAGGTGCTAGTTGTCACCTTTAAAGCCCTACATGGCTTGTGTCTGTGATACCTGAGGGACCACCTTTTTCCAAGAGCCTGTATCCATCCAATCTTGGGGATTGGACATGCTGCTGTTCGCCAGTGGGGACTGGTGGGGACTAGAAGATAGACCTTTTCTGCAGTAGCTCCTGCTGTGTGGACTATCCTTTCAGAGATTAGAATGGCTCCAACCTTGTTAGACTTTCATAAAACTCTTAAACAATCGGGCTGTGTTCTTGAACCTGCAGTGCTGAATGTGCTAAGGGCTTTTCTTGTCAACTTCCCATGTATCTCAGCTGCATTTATTTTGGATATTTTTAGAGGATTTTAGTTAGAGTTTTAAAATGCTTTTATTGCTTTTATTGTAGTATATTTTTAATGGTAAGCCTCCCAGAATAATTGAGATGGGTGTCAATTCTGATCAATTAATCAATTAATAAAGTGTTGGCAGCACACCTCAACTTGCCTTACACTTAACTAGTTCAGAAGCAACAGTCGTATTTCTTGAGATGGGCAGCTACATACATTTGATAAGCGAACCAACAAAATGAAAGGGCTTAAGACACACTTCCACTGAAATCAAATGGACATTTTCTCATCTTATTTTGTCAATTCTGATTTAGCTCATGAGGAAAAAATGTTTATATTTTTTAACCTTACATTCATTAAGATGCATCATCTCTCACATTAGATCCTGCCATATATTGATGGATTTCGGCATGTTCAGAAAATATCAGCTGAAGCAGATGTGGAACTCAATTTGGTTCGAATTGCTGTCCAAAACCTTTTGTAAGTGCTCGGTGAATAAAATAAAAAGTTACTGGGATTGATTGCAGGAAAGAAAGAGGGGCGTTTGAGGGCATTTTTCTGCCCAGATTTTATGCTGTTTTTGTTTTGACTTTGTTTTGTTTTTTAAAGTTTGTGCTATAAATAATTCTTTTTCTTTTAAAAAAAAAGGAAAGGAAAGAGAGTGCTTTACATTACATTATTATGACGTGATGTAACATAATCTAACATATAACATTCCAGCAACCACTGTTTAAAATCCTCTTTACATTGGATTCTGATTCTTTTTTGATGGCTGCAGAATTTTTCTTGTGTACTCATCTGGTACTGTTTTGACCATAGTTTTTTTTAAAAAATCATGCATTAAGGCTCTTTCTTTACTCTAATTCTGCAATTTTAATCATCTTCCTAATATTCATAGGCTTTAGCTAACAGTTTTTATCCACATACTGTAAATTGGAGAAGTGGAAGTATCATCTGACATCCATTAGTTAAACAAGAAGCAGACATGGAGATACTTTGAGCATCTGTAGCTCTCTGTCTGAATTTAACTTTTCTAAAGTAGAAACAAGATTTTTCTTTTGGGGGTTTTATTTTTTCTTGTGCAATCTACTTTTTCACCTTGTTTCTTTTTACTTTTTGTCACCTTTTCATCATTTTAACTCATTTTTTTGGTCTTTTTCTTTTGGAATGAGTGAAGGAAGTATATTTATACATGCATGTATTGGAATATATTTTATATTTCTGCAGGAAAAACATTTGTGTATAAATGAGAATGGTTTGTATAAATGGAAATCATTTAATTATGTTAATAAGATATTTTAAAAGCAATTTTCAGCTAAAGGTTATTGCTTTGATTAATATTGAACCAGTTCGGTGGTAGTTAAGGTACCAGATTAGAAACCAGGAGACTGAGTTCTAGTCTCAGTTAAGGAACAATGACAGCTAGGTGACCCTGGGTCAGTCATTCTCTCTCGGCCCTCAAGGAAAATAATGGCAACCCACTTCTGAAATCTTGCAGGAATTTGTCCAGGCAGTCACCAGGAGTCAACATGGCTTCAAAAGCACACATTTGTGTGTCAAAAAAACAAGCTCTTTTTTTAAGATTAACTTCTAGAAAGTATATGCCTACATGCTCATAAACATAACACATTTAGTTATATGATCTTGGAAGAATCTGGTTTTTGTAAAAAATATTTATTTAACTTAGTGATCCAATTTCTGTCCCACCACAATACATTTCAGTGGTTTTGACAATTCTAGGTCAACAGTATTTTATGTTTTATTTTCTGTCAATCCATTTGGAAGGGGGGAGGATTATATTAATTCAAAGGTTACTTTGAATTAATATCACATATCCAATCACTTGTGATACTGGTTTCTCTATAATGTATTATTTTTCTGGATTTTTCTTTTTCTTATAATATACATATTTCTATATGTTATTGTTATTTTCTAATGAGTTTCTTTTTATTGTTAGATACTACAGTGTAGTCACTCTTGTTTCAATACTTCAGGTGAGTAGAATGTACATACAGTATGATGAACTGAGATGATAAAATATCAAGTTGATACATTGGCATCATTATGCACATAGAGCAATTGTTTCTCCAATAATCTCTTCTTGCTTCAGCTCATAATAATCTGGTAAGAAATAAGAGGATATGCATAGATACAGGCATTTATAATCTGTTACATTATCACAAGAAAGAGTGTTCATCCCTGTCTTCTACAGCTCCTGTATCTTTTCCAATTAGGCTTTCCTGAAACCTCAAAACAGAACTTTTGAGATTATCTAGTCCCATTTTAAATAAAAAGGGGAATCCTGTTTGTCATACAGGATATTTTGAGGTTTAAAAATCTGATACTGATTAATGAAATGAGCAGCCCCTAATATTTGAAAGTTCTATAACCCAAAAGGCAAAAATGTTTGTTAATTATTACTATAAATTAACATGCTATACTATAATGCTCCTTGATACTATTTGATTATTTCATGTAATGCTAATATTATTATATGCCACTATGAACTGTTGCAATGCTTTTGATAAGTAATTAATCAGAATCTCAGCAGTAGGTTAAATGCTGCAACTTTGCCACTATTGATTGAAATCTATTTTTTCCTCTCCTACAGTACTCAAATGTTTACTGCACAACTCCTAAAGTTCAGGATCTAGTGGATGATAAGTGCTTGCAAGATGAATGTCTCTCATATGTCACAAAACCAGGTAAAGAAGCATGGATGGCTGAAAGTGCCGTCCTGTTTGTATCTGTTCAAACTACATCCTTAGGAGTTGAGTTGAGTTGAACTTAATTTCAGGAAAGTGTTATAAAATTGGTCCTTGTCCTCATACTTATCAAGTATGTTCTTCCTGTTAGAATATTTGGGAGAGTTTGCGTAAAATCAAAGGTTATTAATATAAGCTACTAGCTGATGCCCGTGCTTCGCTACGGTGACTACGGTACTACCCTTTCTCTTTTCTTTCACTTTCTCTCTCTCT
>JANHFP010004484.1:309395-324455 GCA_032468135.1 Calamaria suluensis | reverse complement strand
GGAGAATACTGGGAGTTGAAGTCCACAAGTCTTAAAGCTGCCAAGTTTGGGAACCTCTGCTTTACACTATGAAGTGTAAATGTTAACAGGAAATTAATTAGGGTGTTCAGTATTAGTAATACGTATTCAATCTTTGTGAAAACTAGTTAGCACAAAAAGTCAACAGTAAAGTCTTATTTCTTTTTATAATAATCATCAATAAGTTGCATATTGGGAGACTAGAAGAAAGAATGTTTATAGATCAAAAAATTGTATTGCAATGAAACTCAAGTTTGCTTTGAGCAACCAACTTTGAGATCATAGAGACAAAACATGATATTTAAAGTCAGCTGGAGGATTTCTGAGGTACACATGAAGCACTTTTTTTTGCTGGTGATAGATTAGGGAGCTTGCTTGAATCAAATCAACAGCGCCACCTTTTGGCTGATTTATGGACAGTGAACATTTTCAGAACAAATTAAGAGAACATAAAGATGAGGTGGAAGGAGGCATGTGCTCCACTTGCTTTTTGGTGCAGAAACTGAGAAAACATTAAGGGTATTTTACCACATTGGGAATATAGGCTTTTATAGAACTAGACCGCCCCTGCTGCTAAGAAGGAAAGATTTTCCCACTTAGTTCCACTCCTTGTAGAAACGACAAAGACTTTAATTGAGTGTGCTTTAATTCTATACTCATTAGGACTAAAATGCAGCAAAAGTGGGATATATAGTTTTTCTGTTCCTAAGTTATGAATGTGAACTTCTTTCTGAAAATATTCATCATGTGAATTTTATTTACATAGAGCGCAACTTTAGAATGCAAATCCTCTTTTTTTAACTGTCATCATCTGGCAGATGATATAGGTTAATAAATACAAGGATAAATAGGCTGAAAAACAGCTTCTATCCCAGGGCAATAGCCATATTGAATTCTACAGTATAGTGCAATATAGTGGAATAAAAATGGGCAAATTAAGCTCCTTTTTAGGGATCTGTGCTTTGCACTCCTTTTTTAAAAAAACATATTACACATTATCCTGAGCAGCATATTTGTGATGGAAGATCCTTAACAGAAACATGCTTTATGCATAAAAATCTAGAAAGGCATCCAAGGATCACTAATATCCCCACCTTCATGGACCATAATTTATGAGAAGTTTGCAATGATCTCAAGAGAAGTTTTCCTCAGCTCTGCTTTGCCTGAATATGCAATATCTATGCTTTGTCATCGAGCTGTAATCATCCTGGTCCTAAAAATAGGCACAAAATTCTCCCAATCATAAAACCATTCTCTGTCTTTATTTATATTCTGGAATAACAGGGAAAAGCTGAGCAGGAAAGATACATGAGCAGACATTATTGATCTGATTTCTCCCAGAACTGTTATGACTGGAAAAAAGGGACTTTTACAGTGATACTTAAGATTCTTTCCCCATTACTGATGTACTGATATGAGGAAAAGGTCCAAGTAGGTGGAAGGATTTTTGACCCTCTTTCAGTACAGAAATTGTAAAGTCACCAGCAGGCAATGGCTTCACACCCTATTGCCTGCTGGTGCCGCTTGTGGCTGGACGCAGCCAGGAGACCAGCAGCAGCCAGAGGAACTGCTCAGAAGACAGCTGAAAACGACCGCCAGTGGCTGGAGGGTTCTCGGCACCAAAGGTGGCCAAGCATCATCATGTTGTCCCCTCCCCCCAAAGTGTGAAGGTAGGTGAGTGAGGCGGCAGTGAACAGGTGGCGGCTCTGGGGCAAGACCAGAGCTGGGGAATGGTGCATTTCCAGGCTGAGGTGGGCAGAGAGCAGGCGGCGGTTCTGGGGCCTTGGGGAACGGTGTATCCCTGGGCCCCATGGCAAAGGGCAAGCAGCCAGCAGGCATTGCTTACCTTTGGTGAGATGAGCAGAGCTGGCCAGGCAATTAGTGGGGCCGGATGGCAAAGGCAACATATATGGGGGGGGGTGGGTAGATTGGCAGGACAAGCGGTGAGCAGCCGGAAGGGGCACGTGGCTGGATAGGGTGCACAGCAAGCAGGCGACCAGGCATGCATGGCTGGAGCCAATCAGAGGTGGTATATACTGGTTCGGCAAACCAATTCAAATTGCTGCTACCTGTTTGCCCAAACCGGTTCGAACCGGTCAAATTCCACCCCTGCTCCTGTTGTTTTCAGTATATAAAACACACAGATTGTGAAGAGGAAGTGCTGTTGGCATTGGAGTTACTTAGAGCAGAGTTCAGACTTGCTCAGAAAAAGAGGAAAGGAAGCTGCCTAGCTGATTGTTAAGCCAATTTAGTTCCCCACATTTTATGCAATCTGGAATTGGGGCAAAGGGGATGGCCAGTTATATAGCAACCCCCACATGTCACCAGGTTTCAGAAAAAAGACAGTGACAATGATTCAGTATTGATGGGCGAAAAAGGGTAATTTACTAGAATTGTGGAAAACCTTAGATTTTAGCTATGTTATTTATTTTTATTTGATTATTCCATTTACTTTCACTGCAATCAGACAACAGTGGATTACAATATCCTCAATTTACATTAAAACATTCACACTTCTATGTATTAAATCAGAGTAAGAAATAAAAAATGGTTATTAAATTGACCATATAATGTCACAAACCAAAGCAAGAAACATAACCAATAATTACCTTCATAATTCAAAACCTTTTAAAAAGTATCAACCTCAGGAGCCTTTCTTTTACAAAAATAATTTTCATAATGTTAATATTTCTTCCATCATACTCTCTTTCCTCATCTGCTATCTAATAAACTAGCAAGTGCCAAAGAGGGTCTTTAAAAAGATACTAGAATGCATGCAATGAAGTGTGTTTTTATGTTGAAAAGAAATTTGTGCAGATATATTTCAGACTTTCTTCCAGAAGAAAGGTTCCTAGGTCACTGGAATTGATGTCCATTCCACTTGGCTATTCATAAGAAATTCAGTCTAGTAAAAGGATTAAAATCTTGATTTTGCCTCTAACCAGGCATTCTTTGTGCTAAAGAAGGATCTGCACCAGCTACTTACTGAACTGAATGTTGTTTTATTCTGCTACTGCTTTTGTTTGGATAGTGCAAATCTACAAGATCCAGGCCAAATAGATGTTAAGAATTTATTAGGAAGCCCCTCAAGCATAAGAAGCAATTTAGTCTCAGTTTCTCCCCCTAGTAATGGGACTGTGGTCTTGAACTCCACCCAAATCTTTGGCTTATGGTTAAGTGCACCTTTGCTGCCAGCTGTCATTGTATTGTTCATTCTTTCCCTCCTGTCACAGAAACTGCCACTTCCCTCTAGTGTGTAGTCCCTGACTAAGGCATTCCGGACTAAATATCTTGAAGGAGCTAAAGTGCAAAACCCTGGTCAAACCCACACCACAGAAATTTCATTCAGAAACCAATATTATTTCCTTAGCTTGCTTAATTTATTCTGGCTCTGGCAGAGCTTGTTGCAATTTTATAGGTCATGTCAAATTTTTCAACTTTCCATTTCCAAACATTGGAAGTGCTCAAAGAAGTATAGCAGTATTAAGATAAGATTAAGAAAAATAGGGAAGGACAACATTGTGGTAGAAACTGAAACTATATAAAGTGGACAGGATACATTGTATAATATATGATTTAGTCAATACTCTGTTCATAAAATATGTATGTGAAAGATAAAACTAATAAAACTTGCTTTTAAAAAAGAGGCGCTCAAAGGTTGTGATATACTTTTGGGATTGTAAATATATTTTGGTTACTTTAATATAATGTAGATGTGCTTGGTAAATAACTACATAATATGATAACTTTTTAACATTTTCTTTATTTCATTTCACAGGTTCAGCTGTCTTTCTCTTTATGTTAAACGTTATTTTGTCTGAGAGTGTTAATACTGCTGGCCTCATTTCCTACCAGAGTGATAACTGATCTGTAATGGATTCTAAAAAAAAGAACAAGACTGGGAACATTCACTCATATGAGCAACCAAATTGTAGCTGGCAGAGATTTGCTGCTATCTGAACTACCAACATTGTGAAACATTTTAAAATAATGGCTGTTAAAAGAACAAAGCAGTGGTAGTGCTAGAAACTACCCAGCAACCAGTCTAGCAAGAGACATATATACAAAAGTGCTTGAAAAGTGGGAATGAGCGAACAGTTCTTTTGTAACTCCTATTGTAAATTCATGAGTGACAATCTTTAAAAAGATCCAAGAGAGGTGGGATCAAGCCAAAAACATATCTCTTGGTAGAGGAAAGCTAGATGTCAAAGAGATTTTCCCTGTGAAACGTGACAAACTGTTTGACATCCTCAACTGCAAGTGTCAAATTGTTCTGTGTGCCAAATTCGGCTGCCCTGCTGCCTGCAAAAAAGAAGCGCACATTAACTGTACCTGCCCTAAGAGGACAAAGATACAATTGAAGGAACTTGCTTTCATTAAGGGTCAGAGAGATAAGATTGGTTCTTTTGGATTGAACCAGATTGATTTGCCAGATGTGCCCAAGCAGAAACAACTAGTCAAAAGGCAAAAGTAGGACAATGAGAGACAAAGGCTCACTAAATATAAGCAGAAAAGTATTCCAGATATTTCCATACTGACAAATGAAGTAATTATCTCTTATGATGAAAATGAAGGACAGACGATAGATGATGAAGAGGAATTTGATGAAAGTTATGAAGAGGCCTTAGACCAAACACATGTGCCCTCTACTTCAAAAGAAAAGATGGAATACAATAGATTAGAAATAACAAAAGTTAATATGCAGAGTAGAGCATAAGATACAATGTTGGTCTATGTGCCACAGCTGCCTTCATAGAAGCTGGTTGATCATCAAAGAAGACAAGAGACTTGTAGTTGACCACAGTAAAGTCAAGAGATCCCAGGAAAAAAATATGAAGTCCCTGGATCAAGAATTTGATAGACTCTGTAAGAAAGGCAAAATAGAATGCATCTTCTTTGACGGCCATATGGATGCATAAAACTAAAGTTATGCTGAAAGCAAACAATTCGGACCAACAATTTCCCAGTACCATCAAAGAACATTATTCTGTGTGCAATGAGCCAGGTTGAGGATATCTTTATCATTTCACTCCAGAGAAAGGCTCAGAATCAGGAAAACCTGTTAAAGTGATTGCAGATAACCTGGTATATTTCATGAAGAAGAAAGTCATTGACAAAAGCTTGGAGGCCTTTGGAGGAGATTCTACAAATGTTAATACTGGTTGTGAAGGTGGTCCCATACACTGGATAGAGGTCCAGCTTGGCCAGAAGTTGATCTGGTGGGTATGTACACTCTACACAAATGTGTTACCCCTAGGACACTTAATCACATAATTTTATGGCTAGACCTTGTCTAACAACAACTGGGCATGTAAAATTGGCAAAATTCTAGATACTAGAACAGAACCTGACAATGATCCTTCATTCACCAGAATTTCAAATGGTGAGCCTCTCATTTCACTGAGCAACAGTGTCGTAAAGGATCTCTCTACTGATCAAATGTACTGATCAAATCTCTCTACTGATCATATAGGATCATGCAGGCAAGAAGGACAGGATAACTTCCCACAAAACTGGCTGTTCTGGAAATTGGCCCCAAAAAGTCATTCATGCTGGTTGATAACTGCAAATAGGTGTTGTTAAATATGTTTCAAAACATGACTTTGGAATACATTGTTGGTGTATATACCCTTGCTTGTTCAATATCAACGTAAAATATTACTGGATTGAAGTCCCACGTCCTGCATGCAGTTGTTCCAGCTGCAGTAAATCAGACTGCAAAAGAAGGCTGTAGCAGATGCTGTTTTGCCAACCATTCAGTATGTTATGCTTTCAATGAAATGATAATCCAGACACTCTTGTGTTCAGATGACATTGAAGAGAGGAGAACTGGTGGGCAAAAGATCATTGACTTGAGGAGTGCAGACGATGACACACTGGGAGATTTTTCTGTATGCGCAAGAAAAAAGCCTTCAATCAATGCCAGAGCATCCACTCTGTTGGAGGTGATTGACTGGTCTGAAGGTCTATATGGTCCACCTTTGATGTGCAAACTGACTACAGCAGAAATAAAGAAATTCATTGATGAACCAATGTAGGAACCACAGTGGCCCAATCATGCCCAATCAATAGAGAGATGTATGAAACAGATCACAAAGGCATTAAGCGGAGTATATATAAGAGAGATGTGACGGTTGTATCAGATGTCAAGAAGCAAGTCCATGGCTGATGTCGAAGAACAAATCAAAACAAGACTTTATGAAACTACGTTAGGAATAAGGATATTTTAGTTTGAATTTATAATAAGATAATTAAGCCAATTTTAGTTTGTATGTCTTGAGTGTATGTAAGTTTAAGTTAGTGTTGTTCTATGTTTTTATGTTTTAAGTTTGTTTTATGTATTACGTGATGATATGTAGAATTGGAAAGAAAATATTATGATATAATATGATCACGGATTGTTTTTAACTTTATATTCAATAAAAAATTTTTTTTAAAAAAAGAAAGTTGCCTAAACATTTTTGTAACTCAGATGATTGCTTTCTGACATTAGTTTATGATTGCATGGGTTATTTATTGCTTAGCTAGATAAGATTCATGCATAAAAAAACTTTAATTTTTTGTAGCACAAGGTGTAATTTTGAGAAGATAAAGTTAACAGTATTTGCATTATAAGAGACTTTTGTGGGTTATATGATCAAACGTAGATTTACCATACCAAGCTAAACATTGTACAATTGCGAAAATAACAGTAGTTTGAATTCTTTGTGTAAAAACACATATTTTTAGAATCCCCCCACTGAAAAAAAATTGCAAAAAATAATTTTCACCTCTTTAAATGACACACCCTAAAAGCATACTACCATATCAGGTCCTTCAGATTGGATTCTAAACTGCACTGTTGCTATGAGGGCAAGTCTGCTTCCATTCCATTCAGCTGAGATATTCCGAGAATATTCTGGACTCATCTGCATTAGCAGGAAAAAGGTTTATTTCATAGGTTGGTTCTGACTGATCCTTCATTGTGTTGTGTTCTTTGTATCTTGATGAATGGGCCATGAATGCAATACACTTTCAGCAAATATATAGTGCATTGAGGTTTTCTGTAACTTAAGAGCAAGAAAAATATACAGTAAGCCAAATAAACTTTAGCATTACAATGTAAGGTACAGTATATACCATTATCTAAATATTTCTGATCCTGACAGGTACAAACTCATCAAGAGAGCAAATTCAGATGGGATGGGGTACAACCACAGTTTGGCCCTGAATTAATGAGTCGTAATTTCAGATACTTCCTCCTTCTTCCCACCTCAGTGGACTCTGTGTTTTCGCTTCTTCAAAAAGTTGTTGAAACCCCATTTTTCTCTTTAAAAGCTTGCATCAGCTTCTGGTAAGTAAAACACAATTCCCTGGCTGGTCAAAAGTATCAATTTCCTCACAGAACTAGGAGAGGATATGACAGAGATTAAAATAGATATTTAAAATTGTGATTATATACAGTATATGTCCATTGAAAATGCAGCACACAGATTCCAGTCTTATACTGTACCAGTATATTCAGAAGGCCAGGTTACATGGGATTGCAGCTGTGTTTGAATTTCTGTTCACCCTCTTGAAGCCAACTGGAACTGTATAAGGTCACTTGTGACTGACACATTCTGGTTTCATTTTCAAAAGGAAATTGTTTGTAGGGAAAAATACTCCAGTAAAATTAGAAGCCAGAAAAAGAACTTCTGTCAAGAAATATGTATAGCTGGAGCTATTCAGTTGAATTCCAAATGTATAAATAGTTTTCAATTCTTGAAAGAAAGTTGGTAAGTGAGGCAAATTTTTCAAATACAATTTCTCTACCCATTTTGCTGAGTGGAGAGACATGGAAACTCCATAAACTTTTCTGGCACAAACCTTTAACCTCTTTAGATTTCTATATTTAGTTTCACAGAACATAGTATTCCAGATAGTGTTTCACTCCTATTAAGCAAAGCAGTTGGGTAGGAGCTTGAATAATCCTATTGCTGGGTTTCAAATCCTTAAGCATTACCAATGCACAAGATCATTTTCAGTTTATTTATTTATTTATTTATTTCGACTTATATACCGCCCCATCTCCTAGGACTCAGGGCGGTTTACAGAATTTAAAAACAGATTTACAGAATTTAATAGATATTACAATAAATCAAAATAATCAAAATAATTTCTAACTTAAAATTCAGAATGAACTTAAAATCCCTCCCTGCCTTGTGCCTCCTCTCTCTAAAATAAAACCATATTTTAAACTCAACAGCTTTATTCATTTGCACCCAACCATCGCATAAACATACCCTTGACATGTTAGGCAACCCTAACATGTATAAAATATATCTGTTACTCAAGGGAAATTAGATGCATCCAGTGGCTTAGAAACAGAGTCTTGGAGAAGAGGCAAGGATTGGTAGTGGGGACAGCAATGTTCATTTCACATTGACTCAAGAATGGATAGAGAAAGTTCAGGTCATCTGTGAGAAAAAGGTTGAAACTTTTAGATAATATTAATATTTCCAAGTAATTTACTTCTCTCCTTTCTGTTGAATTATCTAAATCCTGTGATAATCTAGAAGGAAGGGATAAGATTCATCCTCAAACTTGATGCATCCCTGGTCAGGTTTTTTGCTGCTTTCTGTACTGTTGTGATCACCCCTGCAAATCTTTTTCAAATAATTGCTCTTAAAATTTTAGTATCACTACAATTCCATTTTTCTTTACTTTGGGCCAATCCACAATTCATTCCTTAGCAATACAAAACCAGATAAGGTATTTTACTGGCTATTGGTAATACAAAATTTTGCACACCTGTCAAGATAAAAGGCTATTTTAGATGGAAAAGGAATTTATTCATAAGATAGAAAATTATAATTGATAAAGATTGGTTAACTGAGAAACATTTTTCCAGATAACCAGTGAGTAGACTAATCTACCAGCTGAGATAAAATTAAAACAATTTAAATGATCTTTACATTTGCCTTCATTTTGGAAGATGTTTCTATAAAATATAGTTTGTCTTCTTTGTATAGGAGATCTGTGAATCAGCAGAGGATACCATTCTGGATTTAATAGATTATACCTATAGAAAACTGACTCTCTTAGCAGCTCAAAGTG
Source organism: Calamaria suluensis (assembly GCA_032468135.1). Taxonomy (NCBI): domain Eukaryota; kingdom Metazoa; phylum Chordata; class Lepidosauria; order Squamata; family Calamariidae; genus Calamaria; species Calamaria suluensis. The sequence continues at coordinate 315,359 of JANHFP010004484.1, read as the reverse complement.
CCAATGGGAAGATACCATTTGAACAAAAGTTTGAACCTGGGGATCTTGCCAGTCTTTCATCAATGCAGGTGAGTAAAGGATATTATCTCTTACTCCTAGGCAGCCACTCTAGGTAAAGGGAAAATATAAGATATCATAACTGAACACAGTTGCAAAATGTTGGATAGCCATGAAATAAAGTTTAAATCAAGTTTCTTCATTCTGTGGTGACCTATGAGTACACATAAATGTTACAATCAATTAGCATTCTTAAGAGAGAGTAACACATCACTGTCTTTTCCATCAATTTAACAGTATAATTGTCTGCTTTGTGTCTTATCTTCCACCAGTTTAAATTGGCTGGCCTCAGACTTTATAGGGTCCAATTTTCTAATATATCCATTGTATTTACATCCAATTGTTTATACAGTTTGTTAGCTTTTCTCACAATTATATTCTTTCTGCTTGGTACTTTTCTGGCTCTGATCTTCCCTCCCAAGATAGAGAACTCTTCTACAGAACTTTTCTCTTATGTTTGGATCACACCCCAAATAAAGACATTACACAATGTCACTATTCCATTTATTATTTCTTCTTCCTCATTTTTTCTTGATTGTATTGTATATTTGTTTACCACAAATAGCCAATTAACAACAGTAATATTTGTTCCCTCATACAATTTATCCAGCACTTTACATTTTATGAAATTATCTTGCACTGAGGACTTTTAGCAACACAGTTGAAGGGTCATCACACTCCAGACTGCATGGTTCTTAAATTCTTAGCAACACATATTTTTTCACAACTAAGAACATGCTTGGAGCCATCTAAACTCAAAATCAGACCATATATTTCTTTAACTCTCATGAAAAAGACAGTCACCCTATTACCATGCAACCTTCTGGGTATTTAGATTTTGGAAGCAAATTGATATGGAACAACATCATTGGCATTAAAAGAGTTTTCTAGGAAAACCTTTTCAGAATTCAAAGGCCATTGCCATGGCTGCCTTCCAAATGTCCTGCCATTTCTTAAAATTTTAGGAACATCAGATTTTCCTATCTAGTAGGATTGTATTAAGGATCTTTTATTCTTTTCAGGAACTAAAGAAGCAAGCTGAAATGATGGAGTTTGAGATCTCACTGAGGGCTCTTTCAGTGTTCCGTTTCATTACTGATATGATAGAGAGGTATGTTAACTTTCCATAAAAGAAATAAGGCACTTGGGGAAGATACGCTTTTCAATAGGGCTGAACTATTGAGTCCTTGGAACTCTCTGAGCTTGATTGTTTGCTTGTGGAGGTTTTTTTACATTAGAAGCGAACATCATCTTTGTTAGTAAGTGTGGGGTTTATTCCGTACTTAAATACAGTAGTTACAAAAAGTAGTCCTGCCAATGTTGGTGGAGGTGTGGTTTTCTCCTTGGTAGGTTGATTGTTTGCCTGGGGTTAATCCATGCTTCTCTGAGTGTTAGCTGCTGGAAGGGATGTGTTCTGGTCTTTTTTTCCATTTTAACTTTTTATTATGTCTTTTGAATGGTTTATAAATATGGTTTATTATTTGTATTTACCTATTGACAGCTGATTCATCTGAATGCCAAGCTTCTAGGAATTCCCTAGTGTTTTAGGATTTGGCTTGATCCAGGATGCTTACAGTTTCTCCACTGAAATTGTTGTTGAGTCTGTCCATAGGAGATTAAGAAATTTTCATAATGACTCCTGACTACTAGTTGGCATTCATGGACATGCTCTGCTAGTCTTCGGCCTGACTGTCATACCTATTGGCTGTTAAAATCCTTAAACTATATGCTGTAGATCAGGAATCCACAAGTCTTAGCCACAGACCAGTACCTCCCAACAGGCTGTGTGGCCTGTTGGGAACCAGACCATGCAAGTGGTGCATGAAGCTTTATTTATGCATGCACAGGAATAGGTTGCACGCACAAAACCATTCCCTTCCTCTGCTACTGCTGCCACCACCACTGCCAAACCATGGAGCCAAAAAGGTAGGGGACTGCTGCTATAGATGGTTCCGGGTTTTGTGCTTGGACTCAGGTGCTTTGGTTTAAGTTGTTTTGGGGAGCCTTAGTTGCTAATAAAGGAGAATATTTGTAGCTTAAGGTTGAAATGAGGAGTCCTTGGTGCTCCCTGAACTTGCTTGTTTCCTTGAAGATGTTTTATTACCCAACCTAGGTAACATCATCAGGGCTTTAATTGATTTACATGCTAAAGAGATGCTATGGGGTTGTAATAATCTGTTGGTGGCTTCATACCTTGTGTTGGTTGTGCTGTAGTGGTTTGAGAGGTCAGGCACTTTTTTACTAAAGTTTTATTTTGTTGGAAGTTGTTATGTAGGCAGTCTCCTTTCTTTTTCTGGTGTTTTCTGCAGTGCATTTGTGATCATCTGAATCATGTTCTCACAGTTTCTCTTGTGGGTGATGGGGTTGTTATTGTGTTTTATTTTTTATTAAAACTTGCGTTAAAGGGAACTGCTCTCAATGTCTGGTCTGGTGGTATGATTTGATAATAATTTGGTTTTGGCAGTGGTTCTCATATTGACCAAAATATTACAGAATTAGGATGTAACCATATACTTCAGTTTGTAGAAGAATGTATATGCTATGATCAACCAAATTATCCTACAGTTCTGAAATAGCTCCTAAAATAAATATTTGACATTTAACATTTCCAAAATTGGGACATAGTTTCTGCCTTATTTGTTATTGTTTAATATGACCAAGATCTGAATATGCATACCTTTACATTGGTATAAAAGCAAATTTGAAAGTTTTAATGGTATTCTTATTGAAATAAAGATAACCTTTATTCAGGGGTCAATTACCTACCAGTAGTAGTAGTAAGCCTTATATTTATATAACCTGCAATGTTGAAAGTACTATTTCTGTGGTTATTAAGTATAAAAATGTAGCTTTATATTTTGTCATGTGAATTCTTTTGATTGTTGAAACATTATGGAGGTATCCTAATATGAGTGTAATTGGGATTTTGTCATATTATTGCACATTAATAAAGACATTGTCAAACCTGAGAAAAAGTATATATGGCTTCATTGTATAAAGTATGCATGTTCGCTATATCATTTTTCTCTCGTATACTTTGTCAGTTTGCCAGTAAGTGCTGTGACAAGAATGTTGAATACCCACAATTTTCCATGCCTTCTGGTGCAGCTGTTAGAGCATTGTCCATGGACCAATCGTGAAGGAGGTCTGTATCATGTCTTAGAAATTCTGTGTGTGCCAAAGTAATATAATGAACAGTTATTTCTATGTTCTTTTTTTATTAGGAAAGAATAGATTTTTTTTAAAAAATCTGACTTTTTCTGATTGATACTTCTTTTTCCATTGGCTAAAAGATTATCATTGATTACCTATTGATTAAATTCTGGTTGTTGCTGAATGTAGTTTAGGATTTTGAGATAAATTAAGACATTCATCCAAACCCCAAGACATTTTAGTGCCATTTGTCTTCCATGTTTCTATCAGCACATATTACATTTCAGTATCTATAACAAATGCCTTTATGGGTTATTTTTTAAAACTGTGCCTCTCATTCAAAGCAGAAGTTTTGGAACATGTGGGAATGCATACAAAGCATATTTTCAAATCTTTAAAGCAGCCATGTGTTTTTATGCATTGCTCTTCTTTGGAAATTGTTCCCAGCTATCACTGTATACATGTGTTTGTATAACACACAAATGTAAACAGATAGGAGTTGCATGAGTCTGAAAAAAGACATAGCTACTTTAATTATTGAAAAAGACAGGCTTCTGGTGTAACTCACATATCCTGAAAGGTTTCTTTCAAAAAATACATTGCCCTATCATTTTCCATCATTTTTTGAAGGCTTTGCCCAACATCTACTATTTTCATTACTTTCTGAACTTTAGTTATGTAATTTGTGCATCATTTCATTTCATGTTCATTTCAGAAAATCTAAGCAGTGCAGTTGTCGTCATGTGACTAGACCCAGTTTTAGAATCATTGTTACACGGCCGATAAGCAATCAGTCTTTATGAAAAATCCAGATTCCCAAATTATCTGCTTGTTGGAAAGCATCTGGGAAGGTCACAAATCATGATCACATGACTACAAGACACTGCAACTATCATAAATTAGCCAAGCACGTGCTTTATATTTTTGTGACTGCAGGGGTGGTACAAAGCTCATATCTTCAAGGACAGGTCATAAGTCACTTTTCCAAGGCTATGACTACTTTGAATTGTTCTTAAAGAAACAGATGTAAATTAAGGATTTGGTATAAATTGATACATCAATCTGATGTTACAAGCAGAAAACTCCTTTTATTTGAGAAAGATATATATCCAAGAGAGAGATTAAGAGCATCTCAAAATAAAATAACATTTGTGAAAGGCATTGATTTTAATTGAACTCTTAAGGTTTGAAAGCTTCAGCAGATGAAAATAGCACCTACCTAAATTTGGCTGACCTCAGAGGTTAAGCAAGTTCAGCCCTGCCTAGCGTTGTATGCAGATGGAGGACTACCTGCATTTCAGGGTTGCTAGCTAGACTTGGGAAAAAAACATACACCCAAAAAACCCAACAGCAACCTACAATTGCCAGTAATAGTTTAGTGAAAGTTTATATTTTCTAAAGTTTCATTTAAAAAAAGTGTGTATTATATCTGAAAACTTTATTTCATTTCAGTGGAGAAACCTTTTTCCAATTTATATCCTTTAGATATGTTTTGACTCACTGATTGGGAATTCTAAGGATTGTAGGCCAAGCATGTCGGGAAGACACTAGGCTAAAAAAATTACTGGGAAAATCCCATTGTTATGCAGACTCTTACTCTCCATCATGTGCCTTATGCTGAAAATAAATTTTCAACATATTCAGACCAGAGGTGGGATTCACTTATTTTCCCTACCGGTTTGCAAATGTGAGCATGAGCATGTGCTGGCTTCGCTCACATATGCCACTTTCCATGCGAGCATGGCCTTCCCCACAGGGGTTTCACTTACCTTTGCTACTCCTTTGCGAGCCACATCTGCACATGCACAGATAATATTTGATGATGTCTGGCTGGATGGGCAAAACCTCCCACCACTGCTGCTACCAGTTTTCCCAAACGGGGCAAACCGGTAGCAACCCACGACTGCTTCCGTGCATGCTCTTTGATCACACATGCACCTCCCGCTGTTGCTAAATAGGATGTCATTACATTATAACATTACACGTTGCTAAATAGAATGTCATTACATCCAGGTAGGTGGGTGGGGCCTACCACCATGAGCACTACCAGTTCATCCGAACCGAACAGAACCTGCTGAATCCCACCACTGATTCAGACCAATGCAATTTTTACTATTTTATGCAATGGAAATATATTACCAGATCCAAATGGGATCACTGAGCCTACTGACAAATCCATATCCCCAAGGCTTTGTGGAAAATCTTATCTCTGGGAATGATATTCCAAAGGGAGGGAGCCATCAAAGAGAAGACCCATTTCCTAGGTCCCACCAGATGTGTTTCCTTGATTCTTGGAGCTTGTAACATGCCCTGCCTTCCTGCTCCAGTAGATGTTATTGAGGAGAGGTGGTCCTTCAAATAATCTGACCCCTAGCAATGTAGAGCTTTAAAGGTGGTCACCAGAACCTTAAATTACACCTAGGAACAGGTGCAGTCAGCAACCAGTGCAGCTCTGGCAAAATAATCTTTGCACATGTGTAAAGATGACACATATGAACTTGCATAAAACTATGAGGGCATATTATTAGTACCTTCTTCACATTTCAAGAAATAATATAGTTATAGGTAGTCCTCATTTAATGACTGCAATTGTGACTAACAACTCTAGCTAATTAACACTTTCATTAAGTGACACATCATGTGACTGACTTATAACCTCAATTCTGCTGCAGTCATTAAAAGAATTTATTTATTTATTTATTTATTTATTTATTTATTTATTTATTTATTTATTTATTTATTTATTTATTTATT
>JANHFP010004484.1:256173-282482 GCA_032468135.1 Calamaria suluensis | reverse complement strand
AACCTAGCAGTTTCGAAAGCACATAAAAATGCAAGTAGAAAAAATAGGGACCACCTTTGGTGGGAAGGTAACAGCGTCCGTGTGCCTTTGCCATTGAGTCATGCCAGCCACATGACCATGGAGATATCTTCGGACAGCGCTGGCTCTTCGGCTTTGAAACAGAGATGAGTACCACCCCCTAGAGTCAGAAATGACTAGCACATATGTGCGAGGGAAACCTTTACCTTTATAGTTGTAATACAGCCTACCTGAATTAACAAAGAGGAAGTTGGTAATACAGTATATAATACCTATTAGTGCTCAGATCAAGTAGCAAGTCAGGCTTGAGAAGTAAAATTACCATTCTGAATCCACCAGTATCTGTAATCAGTGTGACATTGTCATCTGATCTGATGTGCCATATGAGGTTTAATTTTATAAATCTCCACTAGCATGACTTGTTCCTTTCCAGAAAGAACATGTCTATCTTGTCTTACCTGTACTGGATAGAGGAAATAAATGAGAAGTCTGTGTAATAAGCCTAAAAACTGTAGGCTGACAAAGAGTTTCCCTAATGAATCTGAAAACTGTAGGCTGACAAAGAGTTTCCCTAATGAATCTGAAAACTGTAGGCTGAAAAGAATGAATGGGATTTTCTTTATCCCTGTTTTTTAGGGTATGGTTGTTAAGATCAAATAATGAATTCTCTGTATCCATCCTGAAAGAGATGAATGGAGTTGGGATACAGAGATGGCATTCTCTGTGGAAGTCTCTCTGGAATAGCATGCCCCCAAGGCCAGATATGTCCCACCTTGGATATTTTTCCATAAAATGGTAAAAACAGTTCTTTTTGGAGGAGGAAAAGGGCTTGTCCATTGGCAGCAAGTTTTGCTTTTAGTTTTAATACTTTTGTTATAATTGTTTTATTGTCTACTGTTTTTCTGAATAGATTATTATATTTTTGTAATATTTATTGTATGCTGCCTAGAGGTTGAAGAAGAGGTAGCATACAAATAATCGTAAGCAAATAGTGGATATGTTAATAACATGCTTCCAAGAATCCCAAATCCAGTGAAATGAAACTCTAGATAACTTACAATCAAAAAGAAAATCTCATATACACATTAAAACCTATAAGCAATAAAGCCATAGTCAAAATTGTTCTTAGTCCCAATTGCTCCCTTTGCTAACTGCCAAGTCTGCCTTAGTATATTTTAGGAAGATTTCAAAATATGTCTCTTCATTTGTGATATGGAAGTCATTGAAAAACTGGCTGAAGTTGACCGTAACTTGCTTTGTGAATGTGTATTTAATATTATATTCTGATTGTCACTTCTATCTCATACGAGAAGGCAGTTTCCTAATATTATAAATGAAGGCCTTGGCCTACTGTATTATTTCATTTGACATGTATGCCTAAATATAGTCCAATGGATATTTTACAAATAGTTCCAATATTGATTTCTGGTAACAGAAATGAATGGGGAGAAGAAATGGTAAAAATTCACCCTGCTAAGTAATGTACCCACTTGATATTATGCGTTACAATTTCATCAGTAATGGCAATCCTGGTCCCAATTGCTATTATAACACGAGAACTACCTGTATAAAATTAATATATGAAGGAAGAGTGAATAGGTCAGGAGGACCGAGAAGGCCAATAGTATTGTAGTTTGGTGGAATTATTTCTGTCCTCAAAAAGAAAGAAAAGTTTATAGAACAAGATGCAGTATTTGAAGTGGGGTATTGATGTGATGGAAGCTGAGATTATATGCATAGAAAAAGATGAAGAATGTTCTGAATAATGAATAATTCTGAATAATGTTTGTGAAATGCACACATAGATATATCCCCTAGTTGAATAGTGATAAATATATTTCAATATTTATTTCAGGAATAATAGTTGTATTTGCTTTGGCAGCACATATACTAAAATTGGAACAACTGGCAAGTTCTCTTGAACTAGAAATAGTACTATAATAGTGCTATAGTTGGTAGTTCCCAATTAGTGGTGTAAATACCACTTACATTGAGATACAAAAGTAGTTTATATGTAACATGGTAAATAATAATGCTTTTAAAATAATACCTGTAAAAATGTAAATGTTTTGTCTTTAAAATATTAGCATTTTGTTTCTGCTGTATCAGAAAACATTCAGATTCTTGAATGGTGATTAGTAAAAGTTGCTAACCAATAAAAATTCAGTTATAGTCGAATATTTGAATATTAATGCTAGTGTAATCTAGGAGCATGATTTGCCAGTGATTACTGTATTTGAACAAGTTAGATATAAGGGTTGTATGTGCTATACAAATTTACTTAAATACTGTAAGAAGGTGCAATTTATTCATGCTACATTAACATGGTCAATGAGTATTTTCATTAAAGAATGAGAATTATCCATCTTGGGTCCTAGAGGCAGTTTTGTATCATGTAAACAGGATATCCATGTCCCTGACATGCTGTTCTTGTGGATGGGTGGGATTCTCTATCCTATCCGGGTCATAATTTACTTCATTGTCCCACCCTTATGGATTTCCTCTTGCTTTTTTCCACAGGATGCAACATTTTGCTCATTAGATCAGATTACTGTGCCTGAGAAAACCTCTTTGCCCTTATACACTCAGCTTCCTGTAAGTCATTTGTGGTTTAGGCTTTAGTGGATTTCTCATATTTCATGAAAATCACTGTAAGGTAGTGAGTTTATTAAATTTATTAAAAAGCTAATTGTTCCCTATTTCAGAGACTGGTTTCATTAATAGACTAAAAAAGACTAAAATTAATAGACTAATAAAATAAAATTGCAAGAAAACATGTGTTTGGCTTTAGTAGCATAAGAACACCACATTAAGGACATGAGCCAAAACAAAGTTGATTAAATATATAGTGAACCTTTTATATATGAATAGGGACACTTAAATCTACCATCTATGTGCAGTCTGAAGCACATTTCAGATCCCACACCCTCTCATTTTCAAGAGCTGATGCTCTAGTTTGCTTTTCTTGCACCTTTTCCCTTCAGAAAAGGTGAGGATGGCAGAAGCGTGTGAAATCTGATACTCAAGACCACTGCAAGCAATTGTTCCACTTTAATACATTGCCTGCTTAAAGTCATTAAGTCTAGTTTTCTAAAATCAAATATGATTTGATTGGGGGGGGGGAGCGGAATGCAGCAGGAGATAGACATTTATGCTATTTATTTTCCTACCTGACTGATAATTAGTTTCCACTAGGTGGAATAACTATTCTTTTCCATCCTTCTCATATGTACACATATTTTGGAACTCCTGACTTGGAAGAGGGGTTTTTTTAATTAATTTGCTTATCTAAAAAATATCTCAGGGCAGTATATTCACCCTCTAAAATATTTTCATGATTTTAATTTAATTATTCACATAAGGAAACACATATCCACGGGTTGGAAACTGTTGAGATATGTTTATAATATGATTGTTCTTAAATGCCACCTTAGAGGTTGCCAGAGAAAGATAATTTGTCTGTAAAAGTGGTGTTTCTGTTTTTACTCTTTGCATGGCAGAATATTATCCTGAAATTTGTGGCACCAAAAATAGTTTTTAGGCATAACTAATCTAGATGTTTATTTAATATGGTTCTTCATTCCATTTAATATGACTGAATTTTTTCTGACTTAATAATGATCAGGCTAAGAAAAAGAACCTCTCAAATAAACCTTGTTAGTCTATCGTTTTGGCATCTCCTATGTTTACTTTACAAATATAAGGGAATTGGTAATAAACAGATTGGTGATAATCCTTTAAAAATACTGGAAATCCTAAAAAGATTAGGAGTCTGGATTGTATTATTTTATGCTGCTCTCGTACATTGTAAAACTCTTGTTTCAGTTGGAAAAATGGCATATAATTTTAAGATTGTTTTGCTAGTAAATCCTTGTGATATATGTCTTGCTGAAAAAATATTCTTCCTCAGCTCTTCTGTCTACACTTCAGCTTGTTTTTTCATTATTTGCAAAATTCTGTATCCCACCTTTCCTCCAAGGACCTTTGCGTAATTTTGTATCTCAACAGCTGTGCAGTAAACTGATTTGCCTAAAGCCTGCCTACAAGGATTTTAATTTAGGATTGCCACACGCAAATGTTGCATTTGAATCGGTTTATCAAACTGATTTAATTATACAGAGGATCGTTTAAAGTTTTTCTGTTGTCTCTTTCATACGTATACCCTACAATTTAAGCATAAAACTGCCCGTCTTGCCTCTGAAGGATTCTGCCTGGGGAAATGGGAGCCAATCACATAAATCATTGACTCATGTGCTTACTATTGTGGTGACATAGGAAATGATTTTCAGTAATCCTTAGAGATTCCGATTGGTTTTTAATGATCTCATCTGGAATTCCCCACAATCTCCCATCCTCCACTAGAGAATGCCAGCAGGAAAGAAGGCTGATGCAATCAGAAGCAAATAACTGAAAAGCTGGGAAAGAGAAACTAGGGTTTTGTAACACTTGTAGCCAAAAGTTGCTTTATTTGTCTGGTTCTCTAGTGTGAAAGGTGAACATGGAACCTGAAATGTTCTTGTTAACCTAAAGTATTAAATTTATAGAGTAGAAATTCATGTATTCTTAAATTCTTAATTTAAAAAGCCTTTTAAAAGCTGGTCTACTGAATCTTGTTTTTGTGAGTAATATCTTTTTATAACAATAGAATTATGTATTTCTCAATTATTAGCAAAACAAGGTACAGTTACTCAGTGGTGACTGACCAAGAGCTTCTCAAGATAGTTGCGCCTCGCAACACACATTTATTTATCCATTCTGCTATCACAAGATTTTAGTCAGTAGCTATATATGAGACATCCCATTATCTAAAAAAAAATACAATTCAATACCCAACAATTAAATACATGATCAACTCTCCCCCTAATTTAGGGACCAAGGCTTGTCTAAAAAAGGAAGGTCTTCATCATGAGTGCTGCTCTTCCATAAGTACGGGCTGCCATATAGGAAATCTTACTTTCTGGTCTGTGCTCTTATCATTTTCTGCCAATGCAGGCCTTAAGTGCTTTGTCTAAATGTCCTTGCAGGATAGGCTGACTCAGATGACTTCTGCAGATTGTTCCTCTGCCCAGGAATATATCTTATTTCTGAAGTAGTTCTCACTTAAAGCTGGGACTGGGAAATTTCTTTCATTAAGTGACATAGTCATAATGCACAGTGTCACATGACTGCTACTTAACCACAGAAAAACTGACACTCCTGATTGTCGTTAAGTGAATCACCAAGCGTCATTAAGCAAAGACTCCATATGGTCACCATTTGCAACCTTCTACCTGAGGTCTCATTGACTTTGCTTGCAGGACTCCAGAAAGATCACAAACGATGATCATGGGAGCTTGCAGCATCATAATTCCAAGTCAGGTGCCCAGTAACTATATGACAACAGGGTCACTGCGACTGACGTGAGTACAAGGACCATTGTAACTACCACTCATTCAGCATTCGTAAGTTTGAGCAGTTGCTGAATGACTAGTTAAACAAGGACCATCTGTACTTGGGCAAAGAGGGAAACTCCCTTCCCCCTTCTCTCCTAAATAGAACTAAATTATTTTACAAATGGCGTGATTAGCTTTTATGAATATTGTATGCCTCCATATCTGGAACTTTGCTCTCCTTTGATGACTCCCTGCCCCATTGTTACAAAATTGTGAAAAAAAATCTTAGAGATTAGTTATCTTGCTTTAAAAACAAAATGAAATAACATGTGTTTGTAACAATAATATACAAATGTATTCAGAGACATTGTTTTCCCAATATCTTGCTATGTAGAGTAATAACACAAAACAAGGCAATGTTTATGGGCAATGTTCCTATAGCATGCCTTTTGCCATCCCTTTTCTGGCATGGTGTTAGAGAAATAAGGAAAAATAATTGTAAGGTAGTAATTAAAACAAATTTATTTTATATTAGTATAGCCTCAACAATTTTTGTAAAAATAAGTGTCTAGTTCATGGCCATTTTTACTAAATGCCAGTTTTGTAGCTGCTGGGAATTCCAGGTGGTAGCAAGATGCTACCTGTAATTTTCAGGAGTAATTTTAACTATGTCTTCTGGCTTTCTTGTGGTAATAGAACTCTGGCTTGCAGCCTGCTACATATTAATCATGAGATTAATATAACTCTCATATAATTGGGTTTTGTGTAACATCAAACAAAGGTGTGGTGTGTGATTATTTCAGTTTCTCTTGTTACGCCCAATGATAATACCAAAGGATTTTGTCCTCTGCTTTTTAAAGCTGATACTGTGAAATGTGAGATTGCTTCAAGAACTACAGTTCAGCATAGTGAGCTCACACATGCCTTGAGTAAAACATAGAATAATGACTTCACCTGAAGTTTGGGGGAGCTGGGGTTGGGGTTTTGATCTTAATATCATATTTCATTATACTACCTCTCATTATTCTATTGTAGTTAACAACTAAATTGTCCAAATGGGAATGCATGCTAGTACTACAAAACTATTCTTTACATGTCTAGATTTCCAAGAGAAGCTTAGATTTTGCTAGAAGCGTTTTTAACAGGGCAGCTTTGCTTTGGTAGACATACCTCCTCCTTCCATAGGTAATAACAAGATTTTTGACTTTATGCAGATTGTTGTAGTAATTGGAAGCAGTAGTTTACCTCCAAATATACAAACTCAGCGTGAGGGTATACCTGCTTTCTTCTCTGAAGGAGGCTTCCTTCGGCATAGGTGATAGCAAAAACAACTGTAAAATGATATTGGAACTTCGGCTATATAAGAAACAGAAAGAAAAGGAAGTGTGTGTGTGTGTACTTTACCTGTGGGAAAATGGATGTTTTCCATTGATACTGTATAGGCAAGCACGTTTTTGGAGTTCTTTGGTGAATTTCAAGTAAAATATTTTCATTATTAAAATAAAGGGGGATGAGAAAGTCTTACAAAGAAATATTTCATTTCAAGAGCTGTGGTGGCGCAGTGGTTAGAATGTAGTACTGCAGGGTAATTCTGCAGACTGCCAGCTGTCTGCAATTAAGCAGTTCAAATCTTACCAGCCTCAAGGTTGACTCAGCCTACTATCCTTCCAAGGTCAATAAAATGACCCAGATTGTTGGGGCAATATGCTGACTCTGTAAATGGCTGTAAAACATTGTGAAGTAGTATATAAGTCTTATTGTGGTTTTTCTCCTTTTTTATTTTTTCTGAGATAGACTAACTAAACTAATCTAAATTTATTGATTCTTCTGCAGGATGAACAGATTGACTGGGAGAAGCCCATTCTGTCCCAAGCTGACATTGAACAAAAGATAAAAGAATATAATAGCCAGATAAACAGTAACCTCTTTATGAGTTTGGTAAGTTTCTGAACTGTAACTCAAGGCCCCCAATTATATTTCTATATCTCAGTTAAGAGAGCCCTGTGTCTTCCCTTAATCACTAACTCAGTCATTTAAAATATTAACATTGAAATCATTTCATAGTTATAACTCCTAGCTGTTTTTAGCAAACAAAATAAAAATTCCATTCAGATTCTTTCTTTCCAAATGTTGCACCTATGACTCTTTGAGATAATTTTTTGCTGGCTTCTTTGCCTAACTCAACTGTTCTTCTATTCCCTCAGAATAAAGATGGGTCCTATACTGGCTTCATTAAGGTACAACTAAAGCTGATCCGGCCTGTATCAGTACCTGCCAATAAGAAAGCACCCTCAATCCAGGACACTAGGAAGAATTCTGTGCGCAGCCAGTCTGTAAAGCGCCGAACTTCATTCTACTTACCAAAGGATACAATCAAGCATCTGCATATAATTTCTCGTACACGGGCCAGTGAAGTCATTGAAGCCCTGCTCAAGAAATTCATGGTTGTTGACAATCCCCGCAAATTTGCCCTCTTTGAGAGAACAGAAAAAGATGACCAAGGTATTTGATCTTTCCTTTTGAATTTCTTGAAAAAAAGCAACATGTAATTCATTGTAAATTGGATATATCTTAAGGACCATGTTGACCAGGGAATTTGCTTGGTCAGTACACACATGCAGTGGGAGGATGCATAAGACGTCAAGGGCCCATGGAACCAAAACAAATCCTTCTGTGTTACAGCCCTCACCTTCTGGAATGTTTCCCCACAGGAAGGTAGACATAACAGCCTCCTTATGGGACATTGCCAAGACTATTAAGCTTATTCTTCTTGAATAGGCCATTAAACTTGGAGAATGGGGTAGTTCTGAGGACAGGATAGTGTTTTTTCCTTTCCTCTCTTCTCAGTATGGTTTTGCTTTAATGCTGCAGTAATTATGAATCACTTGAACTGGGCAACAAAGGAAAACTTTTATGAGGGACAGTGTTTAGCCTTATTTAAGCTATTAAGAGTGATTGTATAAATATCAGTGCGATATTCAAAATGTTATACAGGTAGTCCTCCACTTACGACTACAATTGACCCAAAAAATTTGTTGCTACACAACAAAATTTTGTTATTTAGATAATTGTTAAGTGATTTTTGCCCCATTTTATGACATTTTTTGTCACAGCTGTTAAGTGAATCAATGCAGCTGTTAAGTTAGTAATATGGTTGTTAAGTGAATCAGATTTCCACATTGCTTGTCAGAAATTCACAAAAGATGATCACATGACTCCAAGACACTGTAACCGTCATAAATATGAGTCAGTTGCCAAGCATCTGAATGTTAATCAGGTGACCATGGGGCTGTTGCAAGAGTCATAAGTGTGAAAAATGGTCATGTCACTTATAGTGCTGTTGTTATTTTGACCAGTCAGTAAATGAATTGATGTAAGTTGAGAAGTACCCTATGAGCTAAGTTCATATTGAACGAGTTGAAAAATATGAGGTTTTAAGATATGAATGCAGACCATAAACCACCCAGGCAAGGTTATCTTCATGATAAAATGAACAAAGAATTTTAATGAACTTAGTGTTTGTTTAAGAGTGTTCTTGTTATTGTTAATTATATCAGGGCTGAAGGTCAGCTGGCAGAAAAAGAAGTCAAATCTTTAATTTTTTCCTGCTTCAGAATTTCCTTGTGAGAAAGTTTATAACTGATGTATTAAAAGCCTCTTCCCAGAAGAGAATAGATTGATTTGTCTATTTTACTTAAATCTCTGCTACCTGGAAGACTCATTCATTTTCTTATTCTTTCATGTGTCAGTATATATCCGTAAGCTTTCTGATGAGGAGCAACCCCTGCGTCTCCGACTGCTTGCTGGTCCTAATGAAAAAACACTCAGTTTTGTTCTGAAGGAAAATGAGACCGGCGAAGTGAATGTGAGTATAGATATTGATGTGTCTAAAGCTTATTGTTGAACCTGCATGACTAAGTACAATTAATTACCTTGGCAGTAGGACAACCTCCATAGTTATTTGCCATCTAGCAGCTTTTGCCTTGATCTCAAGAGATAGAATAGCAGTGGCCTTGATCTCCTAGTTCAAGTTGCACAGTTTTTAACAATAGTGTATACATCTGCAATGTACAGAGTGTGAGGTGCAATGTTTTTTGCAAGAAAGCTGCCCTTTTTTTGAAAATTATAGCATACAAAAATAATAGTGCAAAACAAACATACTGGACTATTTAACACTTCTAATTACCTTTAGGTGACTGTTGTTAAGAATCATGTATATATGAACATTATAGAACTGTTGCAGCTTATTTTATTAAAATGAATGGAATTTTGTGCCACAGACTTGAATATTAGTATTTTATAAGTATTATACTGAAAATTTTCAAGAAAATCTTTATGTTTCCTTAAATTTAACATTTACACAATGCTGCTTGTTTTGGGAAATCTTGAAATAAAAGATTTGAAGTTGGAATCCAGTTACATTTTGGTAATGATAAGGGAAAAGGCCACATTTTGAATTTGAAATGCCATGTTCTCAACTTGAAAAGGCTGCTCTGCTCTTCCCAAAAATCTTAATAGTTTGAAATGGGTTGGGATGCTTTCAGTAAGGTCAGAACAGGTATTTCTGACAGAACAGAGCTGAGGTGGCGCAGTGGTTAGAGTGCAGTACTACAGCCTACTTCAGCTGACTGCTAGTTGCAGTTCAGAACTCAACCGCTCAAGGTTGACTCGGCCTTCCATCCTGCCAAGGTGGGTAAAATGAGGAGCCATATTGTTTGGGGCAATAGGTTGACTCTATAACCCCTTAGAACTGTAAAAGTACTATGAAGCGGTATATAAGTCTATGTGCTATTACTATTTTGAGTTTGGTTAGGCATTTTAGATTTGAAAATGTTTGCATATACCTAATTTTAGGAACTAGAAAAAGGTCTGTTTCAGAATGTTCCACAAAAACCCACATTACTGTTGTACTTTATAATGAGGAACTAAACTGGCTGGATAACAATTCACTATACTAGAAGTTGTTTTGTTGCTGTTTCTGACTGTTAATATTCATTTATTACATCTATTTAAGGTTGAATTCTGAATGCCCAATAAAGTAATTTTAAAGCCTATAAAGATCTGCATTGTGTTTGATGATTCATTGACATAGCCTAGTGACTTCAGCCAGGGTCAATATTAAAATCATATGATGACATTTATTATCTGATAGGTATTGTTATGCTTCCTTTGAGCCAGGCTGATTTCCTGGTGAATTCAGGGGTGCAGCCATATAGTGTTCTTGGTAATAGCACAGAAGTGATTTGCTATTGCTTTCTTCTAGGAAGTCTATTCCAAGGTACTCACCCCTTTTTATGACCCTCATCTTCCCCAAAGTAATCTCATCCACATGCTAACAAAACCCACTCTTATTTACTCTGTTTTTTTATATATAAGATGCACTCCCCCCCCCAAAAAAAGTGGGTGGAAATGCATGTGCATCTTATACAGCAAATGTTGCTGAAGCCCTGCTGGCTCCCACCCTTTGGCCTCTGCCTCCCAGAAATTTGTCTCCTAGCAGCAAGCAGCCTGGTCAGCTTCAGCAGAGCCTGATTTAACACCAGCAGCATCTGCCTCCCAGAATACCGCCTATCAGCTGTTCCAGGCTGCGGGGATCGCCACCCCCATCGCTGCTGCTGCTGCCTATCACCACCTCCATGCGTCCCATTTTCGGCCTCTGCTTGTCCCATATTCGGCCTGTTCCAGGTGGCAGTCCCTGCCGCCTGGAATGTACCAAAGGGGTGCAGCGTGTGTGGAGGCTGAAAATGGGGCATTCAGCGGGCAATAGATGGTGGCGA
Organism: Calamaria suluensis; assembly: GCA_032468135.1. Taxonomy (NCBI): domain Eukaryota; kingdom Metazoa; phylum Chordata; class Lepidosauria; order Squamata; family Calamariidae; genus Calamaria; species Calamaria suluensis. Next base: position 271,315 of record JANHFP010004484.1, on the reverse strand, counting down.
TCTCCCTAGCCTGGAACAGCTGATTGGTAGTATTCTGGGAGGAAACTCCAACTGCCAATTGGCTACTTGTGCTAAATTAGGCTATACTAACCTTGCTGTTTGCTGCAAGGAGGCAAATTGCTAGGAGGCAGAGGCAGATTTTTTTTTTTGCTTTCCTCCCCAAAAGCTAGATGTGTCTTAGTCCAGAGTGTCCCATAGTCCGAAAAATACTATAGTTTCCAAATCCAGATAAAGTGGTTCAAGTGCTGCCACCTTCTGAGATAATCATAAGTATTTAAATTTACTAAATATTTCTTCATTCTGCATTAGGAAAGTATATAAAATTGGACATTCTTTAAAGCAACGCTCAAAGCTGTTTTGTAAGCTGTAGAATTAGGAAATTACTAATTTGCCTTCTGCGTTGATTCGTATCTTACCCTTGTACTATTTTTGTGTTTCTTTTAAACATGAGCCACTAACAAAGGGTATCTTTTGTGTTATGCATAAGAGATATAGTGGTTGTTTGGATTAATCCTTTATTTTAGACTTTAGAAAAATAATGTAAAAGGTGATGAAATATATCTCTATTAGTGGTCATACTCATAAGCTCATCTCTATGATACAAACATGTGATAATTACTTCAATTTCCTTGCTTTTTGCAGTGGGATGCCTTTAGCATGCCTGAATTGCATAATTTTCTGCGTATCCTGAAGCGTGAGGAAGAGGAGCATACTCGGCAGATTCTGCAGAAATATGCCCATTGTCGCCAAAAAATGCAAGAGGCTCTAGCTGCTCGCACCCCAGGTTGATAAAATGCTATGTCCCACACCCAACACTCCAGTGAAGAACAGGTGCCGAAAGCAGTGAATCCAAGTAGACTGCAAATGAAGTGATCCTTCGACTGTCTGTGGGGTGAATGTATCTGGAGGTGGTGGGGAAGGGACAGCAGGGATGTATGGATCTCTTTGTGAGCCTTTGATCAGTGCATATGTGTGCTCCCTTGGAATGAGTGGATACTAAATGTTGCATGCATGGCACATTGGGATCAGGTGAGAAAATAAAAAGGTGTTTGCAGAATGTGTCTGAAGATGGGGATTTTAGGGCAATACTATAGCATTGTTACTGAAAAAAGTGCCAAAAAGCTAGTGCCACTTTTACAGTAAAATACTTGCTGAGTTATGTTTCTCTGGGATTGGAATTGGGCAAGATTTGTGGTTAATTTAAAAACAACTAGAATAGCTTTGAATCTAGAAGTATTCCAGGAAGAGAGGCATCCATGGCACTTTTCTTTAAAATATAAATATTTTTATTTTTATATTAGATAATTAAGATTCCTTTTAAGGGACAAGTAATTCATTCAACCTTGTGTAAGCTCATCTTTAGTAGGAACGTCATGGTCAGTCTGATTAAATGAAATTCACTGCCTCTCAGCTGAAGTCATTGCTAAGATTGATCATTCAGAGAAATGGAGACATTTACTTTCTCTCAGAAATATAGAAAAGCAGTTGACAGAAACATTGATAGTGGGGAACATATTCTGCCAATATATCTCTTTAATTTTGCTCTCTTTATGGAAAGATTGGAGCTAACTGCTTAACAAATCTCAGAACTCAGGCTTATCTTCTGCTATAATAATAGCTTTGAGTACTTATTTTTATACAGGCACATGCATGACAGATCTTGATGTATGGCTGTGGAATATCTTAGTTTTGGGCAGAATCTAGCAGGAAATTTCCTAGGTTATTGCTCAAAACATTTGTGGTATGAGAAGCATTTGTACTGCTACAGTAAGTCTCTTTGGGATTTAGTAGTTGAGTATATTTGTCAGAGCATTAAAAATATTTTTTTTAAAAACCCTAGGCCTCTGCCACTTCTGGAGAATCCTGTTCAAAATTGTTAATTATCTTGAACATTAAATGGATTAACTATGATTGTTCATTGTTTTGAAAATTGAATGGGTAAAACATTTTGGGGATTGGTTAGGTTATGAATGATAATGCCTATATACCAATCAATAAATGATTCAGGGATGAGAAATATTTGGTGTACTATTACTTTCTTGCTCAAAGTCTATGCCTAGAAATGGCATCTGCATGTAGTGTCACATCTGTTAGTTCCTACAAAACATTTGTACTGTGTGTTTTATGGTGTGTTTTAATCTTGATCTTCTGCCATCCTTGAAACCCAAAATTGATTGTTGTGCCTAAAATCAGTTGAAGTAATATATTCAGCCAAAGATTTTATTAGCTACACAAACTAGAATAATTTTATTAATGACTTATTGTGTAGTATTAACCAAGGGTTTTTTTTCTTTTGGAAAATGCCATTTAAAAAGCTCGGTTTAGATTTTGGCTGAAGTATTATTCCTGGAACCTTTTGTGGACTATTGAAAGACAATAACATCTTATCTTTTTCCGACTAAGATAAAATTTTGCAGCAAAACTAATGTGCTACATTGCTGCATTGATGTACTGTTTCTTTTATATGGTGGATCTAAAACTTGGTCTTTTATCCAAACCCTATAAATGTCAAGTGTTTTTAAATAGATTAATACTTGATATAGCAAATGCATGTACAAAACATAGTAGGCTACTTCTACATAGATAACAGTAATTTATTTCCAAGTTCTTTTCTGCCATACTTACCATGGAAAAGGATCTGAAATGCTTATGTTGTGGAATTAATCAGCTCAGCTGAAACCCCCATGACATCATGGATATAGAAATAGCAGTTGTGGTATGAGAACATCTTCCAATGTGAAGAAATCCTCAATCTTAAAGTTATCAATATTCATCATTTGCCACACTTTCCATTATAAGAGTAAAGCTACTTAATATATAAGGTAAAGGTTTTCCTCGCACATATGTGCTAGTCGTTTCCAACTTCCATCTTCATTTCAAAGCTGAAGAGCCAGAACTGTCCGAAGACATCTCCGTGGTCATGTGGCCAGCATGACTAAAGCCAAAGGCGCATGGAATGCTGTGACCTTCCCACCAAAGGTGGTCCCTATTTTTTCTACTTGCATTTTTTACATGATTTCCAAAACTGCTAGGTTGGCAGAAGCTGGGACACGTAACAGGAGCTCACCCTGTTACGCAGCACTAGGCATTCAAACCGCTGAACTGCCGACCTTCAAATTCAGCTGTCTTACCCGTTGAGCCACTGCGTCCCTCACTTATATATTACCCACCATCATCTTATGTAAACAATTTTGCCTATATCAAATAAACATGGCCTAAAGTCCATAATTTATTGTATTAAATTTGACTTTTAATTGTTCTAGTATACAAAATTATTTCATGTACCCTACTTGAAGGTTTGGGCAAATGGTGGTGTGGCTATTAAATAAACTGGAATTTAAGCCAATTATAAACACAATATGTCGTGTTTCCTGTGGAAATATTGGTGAAATCACATGTAGCATATTACTAAGTAACAAATTATCAACTATCAAAATTACCTTCTGGGCAGCACAGCTTAGATGTGTAACAATAGACTGGGGCAACCCACATTTAGCTTAAGTTAAACACACTGATTGAATTATGGATCTAACTCTCACCTCAATAGATATAAGAACAACAAAATAAGGGATGCCTATCCCCTCCGAAGCTCCTTAGAAGAGGTGTTTACATGGAAATTAATTGGGCTTTTATATTATGGACTGCTGATAAACCATATCTCCTATTATAACTTGACTCAAATGACTGCCATGACCTTCGTGGGATGTACCTTCCAAAATACATGAAATGGAAATAGCATTCAAGCTAACACAAATTAAAAGCACCCTAGCACCCTGATACAATAGATGACTTTGAATTATAAATTGCTTGTGTTTTAATGGCATGGGACAGTATTAAAAGTTTAGCGTTCTGTCAAGACTGTCCATAGCAATTGTATACAGCAGAGGTCTTCAAACTTGGAAGCTTTAAGGCTTGTGGACTTTAATTCCCAGAATTCTCAGCCATACTGGCTGGAGAATTCTGGGAGTTGAAGTCCACAAGTCTTAAAGCTGCCAAGTTTGGGGACTCTTGATATACAGTATCCGCTAAGAAACAAATAAGCATCCTCATCACTCCGTATCAAATTGTCCCAGCGGGCGTTACTAGTTCCAGAGCCAACCGGAAGTCGCGACTGGAGTAACAGGCGCTCGAGCCTTTCGCAACGCGGCGCCTCCCCCTCAAGACTGGACTTTTGGAATGGGCGGGACCGGAAGTTATGCCATGGGAGGGGCGAATTTCCGGCGCGAGGAAGGATCCGTTGCTGGCCTCTGGGGATCGTCGGCCGCCTCGTCCCTCCTTTCGCGGTCATGCTGCTGCTCCTGCTGCTCTGAGCCATGGGCGCCAGCGGCTCCAAGGCCCGAGGCCTCTGGCTCTTCGGCTCGGGTGGGCCAGGCGGCTCCGACAGGTCAACCGGCGAACAGACGGTGACGAGAGCTCGGGGACTCTGCTCAGCTACCCCCTTCGTCTTCACCCGCCGCGGGTAAGAGGGAAGCTGGTGGGGGGTGGGAGGTCTTGCAAGAAAGGGCTTTTCCCCTGCCTGCCCCCCCCCCCAGCAACGGACTTCAAGTAAAGAGGGCGGCGGGCGCTTCCCTCCAGACGCCCTCCTTCCTTCGGTCGCTCGCGGGGGATTGAGGGGGGGGGGCTGGGAAGGGGACTGAAGTTGCCCGATCTCCCCGTACTTGTCCCTCCTTCACCCGACGACTTCGGGGTGACCCAGAGACCGCCACCGGAGCTTTCGCTTTGGACAGGGCCGCTCCTGAGATGTTCCTTCGGGAAACCTGGCCCAGGGCCTTGAGCCCACCAGTTCTCGGCCAACTCCGTGAATGATGATGATGTGCCAAGTCCTTTACGACTCTTAGAGCGACCGCATCGATTTTGACCGTGGCCATCTGTCCTTATACTCGGCCCTTCGGTGGTGCATTCATTGCCACTGTGACTGGATCCATCCACCTCGCTGCTGCTGCTGCTGCAGATCTTCCCCCCTTCTTCTCTACCTTTCCTGTTTCCCAGCCCTGTGAGCCTTTCCCAGAGTTTTGGTTGCTCAACAGTGAAAGAATAGTATAGAGAGGTGTTGGCAGGTCTCTCTGGGTTGCCTCAGGAAAAATAATAAATCCATTTTGCTGTGATAGAAGGCAGAATCGTTCTGGAGCTGGGAAACAAATGAGAGAAGAACTTAACTTGCTTCCAACATATTTATTTTTTGCAAAATATATAATGCACTTCACATGCATAGTAAAAAAAAAGCCCCCATGAAAGTTCAGTGGAGGAGAAAGAGGTAGGGGCACTTTAATTTTGAATATTGTTGCAGGATAACTATAGCTCCTTGAGAATTTTGATAGTCTATTATCAGTTGTATTTAATGAGAGTGAGAAGTCTCAGTCTCAGTTTATAGCTCTGTTGTTCCAGATTGCTTGTGATAATGGCTTTTTACTCTGGCATCGATTCACCATCTGAAGTGTTTTGCAGCCCATCCTGCAAAATCTTTGCAGAACACATCATTAATAATTCAGTACTTTTTGTAGTCCATATTTAGTTCAATTGTCTGGAACAAAATCAGTTTATAACTGTTAGCAGACAGGGAAATTATCTGGATAGCAACACTTCTTAAATAATATTCAGAAAAATTGGGATTAAATGCCCAAAAGGGTTATGAAGACAGACAATCAGAGGATAATACATCAAATCTAATGAATAGAGAAGACAATGAAATATTTAGCACTGAAAAGAGAAAACTGAAAGTAGGGAGGAGAAATATAGTAGAACTCTTATCTGAATGTGTACTACAAAAAAGTCCTTCATCATCCTGAAGATCGGAATAAGGGATTTATATTATAGTACAGAAAAGCAAGTTCCTGAGCGGAATTTCGCTGACACTAAATGTTAGTCCTTTCAACTCTAATCTGACAATTCATGTTATATATAGGCAAAAATGACATGTCTGTCTCCCTGTTGATTAAGTTAAATTTGTCAAAATGCACAACTTTGAGATATGAGTCTATGGCTGAGAGGTCCTCAATGAAATGTCATTGCAGTCTGACTGCAGTGTTTCACTTCTCATTTGTATATGCTTGACTGTTCCAGTTTCTTTCTCCAATTCTCATTCATTTTGCTTCCATTAATTATTAAGGCAAAATACAAGTCAGTTTCATTTGAAGTTGGAAAAAATAAATGTAAACATCTGGTGAAAACAACATCAGTTATCTGAACATTGTTTTATGGCAGAACCCAAGTTTGTTCGTGACAAAGGTCTGAAATTAGATTGGGCAATATTTTAAAAAGTTTAAGTGTACAGTTTGAAGCAGTCAGTTACCAGAAAAAGTAACTTACATGTATGTAACAAATGATGATCTAAATCTTTCTCTGAAATACAGGTAATCCTCAATTTACAACCACAATAGAGCACAAAATTTATTCACCAAATAAACTGTTATGAGGATTACCTGTATAAGGAGACCATTTGAAATTATTTCCTATTATAACGCATATTTATGGTATATTAATGCATACTTGTGGCATCCTGTCACTTAAACAGTTTTTCTACTTTTTCTTTTTTAAGAAAATACAAAAGTGTGTAGTTTAAATATATTTGAGTTATTTCACATTTCTGTAAATGTATTTAAAGTTTTAAATGATAGATCGAGCCTCAAGAGAAATCTCCTCTACCATCTTAGTTGTTGTGATTGAGTGTCATGTAAAATGCATAATTATATGGATAAGTTTTATTGAACTAGAACATGGTGAAAATCATATAACATGACAGTAAGTGATGCACAACTATTGTTGTTTGTTCCAACCTGCAGCAGAATCCATTTGAGATTTCATCTTTTTGATTTGAAATCAATGTCACTATATAAAGTTTGTTTTAAAAGTATGTTTCGGTCCTACTTAGAAAATAAGATTTTTTTTAAAAAAAAGAAAAAATGACCATCATGCAAATATTTATTATTAAATCTGTTTGTTCCTCATCTCACTGTGAAGTGATTCTGGGCAGCTTACAGCATTAAAAGCAATAAAACCATACACACACACAATATATATATATATCCATATAATATCATTAAAATAGTTGTATGCTCTTCAAGGGTAGCCCCATCTAGAACACATTGCAGTAGTCTAGACATGAGATGACCAGGGCTTGAATGGTTGAGCACAGGGACTCCTGATCCAGGAAAGGCTGCAACCTGAATGCAACCTGAAGTTATGCAAGGGCTGTCCTAGCCATGACTGCCACCTCTTCTTTAAGCAGGAGCTGTGAGTCTAGGAGAACCCCCAAGGTGCGAATCAGGTCTACCACCCCATCCAGAAGTCAAAAGATGCCAGAGTCCCATGCACTCAAAGCCATTCAGTCTTGCCATGGTTCAGCCTGTTGGTGGCAGCAGATGCCATCTCTACCTCCTAATAGCAATTAACATAATCTGTACACTTCATCATTTTGTCCTTGGTTGATACGTCCTTTCAAATTCTCTCATTTCCTTTCAGCTCTATGTATTATGATGAGGATGGTGACCTTGCACATGAGTTTTATGAGGAGACAATAATCACCAAGAATGGGAGGAAGCGTGCCAAGCTCAAAAGAATTCAAAAGAACCTGATACCTCAGGTAATGTTTATTGTTGGGTTTTGGATTCAAACTAAGACTCAGAAGCACTAAGCAAGATGGTTTGATCCGGCCTTTTCAATCTGGTCATCTTCACACTTGATAGAAGATCCCAGATTGTGATCCAGTATGCACCAGATTAGGGAGAACTTGATCAATAGCATTAGCACTTATATACCATTTCACAGTGCTTTACAGCCCTCTCTAAGCGGTTTACAGAGTCAGCATATTGCCCCCAACAATCTGGCTCCTCATTTTACCCACTTCGGAAGGATGGAAGGCTGAGTCAACCTTGAGCCTGGTGAGATTCGATCTGGCAAACTGCTGGCAGCTGGTGATCAGTAGAAGTATCTTGCAGTACTGCACTCTTAACCACTGTGCCACTGCACTATAGAAACAACTATTTTGGACTTCAAAAACCCACCATTTATAGTTTAAAGATAATAAAATAGTGATGGCACAACTTTTAAAAAAATATTTTCAGTGCCATCTTTTTTTTCATAAATAACTCAAGGTGGTGAATATACATAATCCTTCTTCCTGCAGTTGGGGCCTAGTTGGTGAGTCATGTCCAGTTTTACAACTGTTTTTGGCATGGTTGTTAAGAGAATCACTGCAGTAGGAAGTGAATAATGTGGTTGTTGAGGGAATCTAGCTTCTCCCCCCCTTCTTGCTTGCAAGAAGCTGGCTGGGAAGGTCACAAAGAATAATCATATGATGCTTGAACCATGTAAATGCATGTCAGTGGCCAAATGCCCACACTTTGGGTGTTGCAATAGTTTTAAGTCCAAGCATCAGTTGTAAGTCACCTTTTTAAAGTACTGGTGTAACTTTGAAAAATTGCTAAACGATTATAATTCAAGGACTGTCTGCACACCAAACTGGTTCTTTTGTTTTGTACTGTGATTTGTTGTATCTATAGAATAAAACTCACCTGAGAATATAGTTTTGTTTCCTGTACTGTACCAAGCTTTCTCAAGCCTATTTTCTGAGGCAGCGCTGGAAGATATTGTGTCTCCTATGGGATAATCTTGCAGACAGCTTCCAATGCTCTTTTATTTAGCTGTGTTCATTCACATTCGTTCAATTATTCACCGGCCTTCCTTTTGTTTTTTCAAATGGGTTTTTTGTTTTCTTTAAAAAGCTGGATGTCTTTCTTGGATAGAAAACATCTGAATTACAAAATTATGTGGATAATAGTGATTAGAACCTCTGAAGTAGTTAAAAATTATAAGCGCAGCTGTAGAGACCCGGGCTAAGCAAACTTAGCTTGGTAAGAGATATTAATCCTCTTTGTTAATATTTTTTTAGTCCTACTCTTTTCCTTTTATGTGGTTGCCAGGAGTAAAAAATGACTTGATGGCACATAATCACTCTCTTCCCTAATCCTCAATATTTATTGTTTGCTCAGCAACCAGATTCATTAGTCAAATATCTCAGGGATGAAACTTCACTAGTGCCAGTCAAATTAGGAAGAATTGTTTCCCTGTGAGCTCGTCTGATCATAACAGTTTGGTCCCTCTAGTGATAGAAGTAAGCTGTTTGATGCAAACTTCAAGGGCCTTGCTACTTTCTGGTCCTCTTCCTCAGTCTCTTTCTGCAGATAAATGACTATGTTTAAGTTATCTTTAGTCCAACGCTATGTCGGGTCTTAGCATACTTGCTTTTCTAATTTTTTCAGATTTTTGGTTCTGAGCAAGACACTTTTTTAAGCACAATCTGTCTTAGGTTGGGAGATCATTTCAACCTGCTTGTGATGACCCCACTCAAAGTAATTATACGCCAAAAAACCAGAAACATAAAGAGCAAACAGTCTTTAATGTACAAAACTCAAATCTAAATGCTAAATGTGTTAAATGCTAACACAAAAACTAGGATGACTGCCAAGATGCACGTTGTCCGCAGTCCAGGGTTAATTAGGAAAATAAGCAAAGGCCAAAATAATTCCTGAAGGTTCTTACCGACAATATAGAGATCTGGGGACACGCAACCTGTTTTCACTGCTTTGACACCAGCACAGCTCTTAACCCTGTGCTGGCTTTTAAAGGCTCCCCTTACTGTCTCTTACTTTCGATTAACCCTTCCTTTCCTGAGCCCTTTTGTCCCTGCGTCTCTCTCTGGCGTCCACTCGGGGTGCTGTACCTTCTTCAGAGCTATTGCTCTCAGCCTCCACCCCCAGCTGCCTTGAGTCTGTCGGAGCCTGCTCTTCTTCAGAGCCTAATTGCTCCACACTGCTCTCTGCCAGCTGTTCTGCCTCATCCTCTGAGTCGGACACTGGCAGAGGCATGACATTGTTTCTTGAAAGTTAATTTTGGTGACATTTCACTCACACTGTATTTTTTTGTTGTTTTGTTGCAGGGCTTGGTGAAACTGGAGCACCCTCGGATTCATGTGGACTTCCCTGTTATCATCTGTGAGGTCTGAGCCAAGAGAGAGTTACTGTGTGCTGTCAGTACATCTTATTTGCCCAGTTTTACTGCACCTCATGTAAACCATGCTAGGCAGCCACATGTCCCTGCGGAGGATGAATTGGGGGCATGAACAGACAGCGGGCTTGGAGGCTTCTCTGCTTGAAGGCGGTGACAGCAACTGCAGCACTGGGCACACTTCTGACTATCAGGCATAATATTGTCTAAGGATGTATATTAGTGGGACCTGTGTCAGATGGGAAGTCAGGCCTTGATTAGGAGCCTACTCAAAATTTCCTTCACTGAGTCGACTAGAACCTTTCTAACAGCTGCTCATTGATGGTTAGGGGGAAGCAAATGTCAGATGTCTTGACACTAGAGGGCCAACTTGCACTTTTTTGAGAACAGATATTCCGCGTGATTACCCCAGTCAGCTTTTACAAAAGTTGATACTGACATTTCAGCCTATTTCTCCCAAGATGAGTAAAGGTGAGCAAAAACCCTCTCATGCTTCTTTGTCCACTCACCCACTTACCTTACAAGCATAGGCCGAAAGACTTAATACTCGACTATATCTTTGTGGAGGCAGGGAGAGTAATGTTGCACTTAATGAACTTAATGAAGACAGAATCATTTTTGAAGTGGTCGTAGGAAACAGACCAACAAGTAGGTTGTCCTCTCTCTGTTATATTACCCTTGGGAGTTGCACTATTTCCTTTGCAGGTTTCATCTTTTTGAACTTTGCAAGATAGAAGGTGTGAAATAGCATCTGGATATGAAGCTTTTCTGTTAAAGCACACCAAATAGATTACATCTTAGGAAGCATTTGTATTTCAAGAGAGCATCCTTCCCTCATCTAGAGCCCTCCAATAAATGCTAGAGCACAGTGACTAGGGGCAGTGATTTTGCTGATGAAATTCATAGTCCAGGACCTCCTCTGGAGTACCCCATGTCAGGAGAAAAGACTTCTCTCTTCATTCTTATGGTAGAATAACGTGTTCCCATATTGGTTTCCCATGTTGCACATGGAGAGCCTCCACAGGTTGCCGAATTGCAGATTGAAGCATCCTCCACCGTCTCCCATGTTCTCTGGGATCGTTGGAGAGCCAAAGGTTTCCATCTCTTTCTTAGGTTAGGCCGTCTCTACTAAGACAACTGTACTTTGGTCAAGATGTTTGCCATCTAATTTGGCTGCGCATTTCCCCCGTTCATCTCCCTTTGCCGTCAAATAATAATAAAATCCTGTGATCTTCCTTTGGATTGGACCAAGTAGTGTCTGATAGGGGGAGAATGCAGCACACTTGAAAGGAGAGTTACATCTTTTCTATTTTGAAGGGCCTTACCCTTCTCCCTGATGTTATGAATGTGGAATGTTTTGCTATGGTACTGATAGCTGAGCAAGTACTGAAGCAGTATGCCTACCTCTTCATCCCAGGCTTCTTGCTTTCCCGATGTAGAGCTACCTGCTGCTGAGAAGTGATCAGGCAAACCCCATTAAAGGCACTCTTACGAAGAGGCTTTCATATGCAATGTACAGCCAACCGATCCTTGCCTGCCTGCCTTTTTACCCACCCATCGGACTTGGTATTAAGCTTTAAAACTGGAATGTGGGTGGGTTCATTGCACATCATTTTTCTTTCCCAGAGAGTGTCATTGCCTTTCTGAGCACTTCAGGCATTGCTACCTCAATGTTCAGTATAATTAGCTTGTACACAGTTGCATTGCATTATTAATAAGTTAATGTGCATCCTTTCATCTCCGCCCCATGCAAAGAAATCATTTCTAAGCATTAAAAGCCTAAGTAGAAGGGCCATTGGCTGCATACAGCAATGCTGACAGAGGTCTATCTCTTCCCTCTCTTATCTTCACTCTTCTTAGCTACAAGTCTGTGTTACAAATTAGGATTGATACTTGGAGCATAGTTCCCATTTGTTTCCTCAGTTGACGCTGCTTTGCATAATCAGGTTATGATTGTACCAGTTGTATGACTACCTGTGAATAGAAAGTGTATAAGCAGCCAACACCCCCACACACCTTATGTAGTGAAATCTGAATAATGTGGTAATCAGAATCTGACATTTCTTATCTTTATTAGGAAAGGAAATGTCATTGCAGTGAAACAAGAGCATCCTGCGGATTGAGATGAGTTTGCAAACTTGCTGGACCAACAAATAATCCATCTCAGCACAGTGGTCCATAGTGAATCATGGTTCAGGTTGAATGAGGTTGTCATCAAGGAACTGAACTATGCTACTTCTTGAGTAATTGAGGGGAAGGCTGCTCAAAAAGTAGGTTGAAAGAAAGCAGTTTGCTCAGTGTTGGGTCACATTTTACCTTCAAAATGGAATATTCTACTCCCCAATCTAGAGATTTTATTCATGGGAGACAGTGGAAGGCTCGTTGGTAACAGTCTTTCTGGTATCTCCATTTCTAAAATACCTTGTTTAAGTTCTTCCAGTGGTTATTTTTTTTGAGCAAGCAAATGCCCTGTGTTCAGAAAAGTACTGTGCTATGTTGGGTTTTGTTTTCCTCGTGACTTGCACGGCAGGTTTCTCCCACTGTCTTCTTGACTGGCACCTAAATGGAGCCTCTGTGGAAAGGAGGTCTCATTTCTGCCAAGCTTGACATCTCCTCAGCCGCAGTAGATTCCCAGGAGAATATCGGCAGCTGACATCTCCTCTTCCATCTCTCCAAGGCCGCCTCCTTGCCTGTCCACTGTGTCTCCAGCTGTGCAGTTGCTCTGCTGGGATTCTGCCATCCCTCTCATCTTGCTCCCTATAGCAGCTCGACTCCTTGTGCAAATGGCAGCTGTGATGAGGGAAGAGGGCTTGTGGAGACTACTTTATATAGGATGCTGATACTGTGAAAGTAGATGGTGGTATATAGACAAAAAAGATTGATATATATCACTATCTTTGGAAATAAGCAAGAAGCTCTATTTCATTGTAGTGGTCCTTCTGTGCGTGTGGTGGTGTAGAACTGAACCCACTGGCACTACCCTTTCTGTTCTTGTAGCACACAGAAAGGAATCCTGGAGGCAAACATGTATAATATTTTCTCTGCCTTGAAGTGCATTCGTTGAATTTTGTTAAATTTCAATAAAATTGTTTGTATATCCCAGAATATGCCTGTAGTTGTGGTTTGTTTGTTCAGAAATTCAGTTACATCTGACTCTCTAGGACCCAAGAGGCATCATTTAATTAAGACTGTCAGTAACGGCTGCTTTGAGTCTGGTAAGTTTCAGCTTGCATTATCGGCACTGGTATATTAGTCCCCTGTCTTCCTTTAGCCATGATAATGGGCTTTTTCATTACTAGTTGGCCATTTGAGATCTAAGGAAAAGTTAACTCTGGTTCCCTTGGACATCTCTACCACTAATGCCACCCTTGCCACTTTAATGATATTGCTAATCTTGGCACACACTGACCATTCTCTTTTGAGTTGTTGGGTTAGGTTAAAACAAAATTTTTAGAGACATTGAACTAATATTGTAACGGTGACACTAAAGGATCAGAAAAAAAAATCAAGTCTATTGTAGGAAGTTAGCAGTCACCCCTCTCCTAGAAGAATGAAATATTAAAAAGGCAGAATATTATATTTTCCTAGATGGAAAAACATGTTTTTAGACAGGAAACAGACTCACTCTTAATAACCCTCCTTAATAGCCCACAGCAGAGGTCAGCATTTAAGAGATACAGAGATAGCTAGATCTATTCATAGCCAAATGCCCTCATCTTAAGATCCAACAAAGGTAGGATTAGCCTTTACCCATCTAGCAACAGAAACTCACATGGCAAGGCTCAGGCAAGCTTGTAAGACAACCTACAAGGCTAGCTAAGACTTCCACACTCTGGGAGCCTGACAACCAATCAGGATACTCTTCCTGTGTCACAGGAAGTTCAAACCTCAGAGATCACAAAACCAAGACGTGCTCAGCATTTCAGCCCTTTTCTGCTCAGGAACTCAAGCCATGTGATCCTGATCCACCATTAAAACCATCCTTCCAAGCAGTCTCCATGTTTCCAGTGTCTGTTTCCTCACTTGGAGCTGAACCCAGAAGGATATTTCTTCCAAAACTGTTGTGGGATGGTCTTTTGTGTGTGTGTGTGTTTGTGTCTTTGAGTAAGAGTTAATTCCCAGGGAGACTGCCTGAATGCGTCACTGAAGTTTTCTTGACAAGATTTCAAAAGTAGTTTGCCATTGCCGCCTCCTGAGGCCTGAGAGTAAGTAGCCCAAGGTTACCTTGCTGGCTTTGTACCTAAGGTAGGACTAGAATTTAGGGTCATTTGATTTCTACTCCAGTGTCATAACCACTAAATGGCTCTCTATTGTGTTTTGACACTGATTTTAAAAATTCCTTGATAAGGTTTAAATCTCTGTGCTGTGGCTTCCTGTGTAAATCAGAGGAAGCCAAATGTTCTATTGCAATAATAAAAGACCTATTATAAACTTATAGGAGACTGGTTACCCATAATACTATATGAGTCATCAATAGGCCACCAACCAAATTGAAGTCTTTCAATGCTCCACTCTGTTCAACAGTTGAATAGAAATAGGGCCACGCATGACACAGGGTAAATGCTTTAACCCCTCTGAGGTGATTACAAATTGAGGAAAAATGTGATACAAACCACTATCAATTGATAATCTCCTATAACAGGGATGTCAAACTCATATCACGATGGTGTCACTTGATGAATCGGGAATTTTTTTTTCCCCTTCGCTAAAACGGGCATCGGCATGGCCAGCGTGTAACACATCCGGCCCGGCAGTTTGACAGCCCTGCTCTACAGAGCAAGGGTCTCCAACCTTGGCCACTTTAAGACTTGTGGACTTCAAGTCCCAGAGTTCTTCAGCCAGCTTTGCTCAGACATCCCAGCCCAAGAGAGCAGAGGTCTCCAACCTTGGCCACTTTAAGACTTGTGGACTTCAAGTCCCAGAGTTCTTCAGCCAGCTTTGCTCAGACATCCCAGCCCAAGAGAGCAGAGGTCTCCAACCTTGGCCACTTTAAGACTTGTGGACTTCAAGTCCCAGAGTTCTTCAGCCAGCTTTGCTCAGACATCCCAGCCCAAGAGAGCAGAGGTCTCCAACCTTGGCCACTTTAAGACTTGTGGACTTCAAGTCCCAGAGTTCTTCAGCCAGCTTTGCTCAGACATCC
>JANHFP010004484.1:178511-193770 GCA_032468135.1 Calamaria suluensis | reverse complement strand
ATAAACATTTGTCTCAAGTGTTGTAGGTTTTCCTGCCTGGGCAGGGGGTTGGACTAGATGACCTCCAAGGTCCCTTCAAACTCTTATTATTATTATTAACTTGCTTTCTGGGGTTATATGGTTCATACAACAAATATCACTCAAAAGATTATATACATTTGTATTGAATTACAATTTTTATAGATCTGTTGATTGACAACCAGTCTATCCTGCATATCTCATTTTATTTAGTTTCCAGTTTTCCAGATACCTCTTTAAGATTTTACACAGCACATTTATAAATCGTCATTTGTCTTATAATCTTAGCCTTCTTGGCTACAGTCATCCCCTTCCCCCATGTCTTCAGGCCTGGGCTTTGGGGTCTCCTCTCTCCCTCTAGGTTTGCATTCCTCCCCTCTTCCCCCCGATGCCAGATCTTCTCCTTCTACTAGGACTTTATGGTCATTGTAAAAAGCTTCCTACTATTTATTATATTATATTTTTCTCCTCCTAGAATACTAAGAGACCTTAGGCATCCACCACCTAAATACTAAGAGACCTTCAGGCATCCACCACATAAACATAATTCTCTTGGCAAACAATTTCTTAGTTAAAAATTGATATTTCCTTGTAGACTCTCTAACCTTCCTTGGATTATTATTAACTATATTTTAATCATCACCCCTGCCATCACCAACCTCATCTTCTTTATCATCATAATTTTATATAATCATATACGGATTTATTTAAATCTGTGTAGTTATTTTTATCTGTCACACCCACTATTACAATTCAAGTTCTTAAATCATAGAAAAAAATTAGCACCATGACATTTCCAACATAACAACTTTCCTCTGTGTGTAGATAACATAAATTAACTTCAAACACAGAATGTGTCTAGGCACGAAATGTTCAGATAACCTGAAGGTATTTTATATATAACAATGGTGGTCTTGCCATCTCCTCTACCCTCAGGTGCAGATAACGTAACTGAATTCATCTGAAACAAAATTAGGCATAATGTGTCAGGTTCCATTTATTTCAATGGAAGAGTTAAGAACCACTCTCTTAAACTTAATGAGACTTAAAATTGCTTAATTGTTTTGTATTCATGTCCATTCATAAATTTGATGTCTGGTGTGGGATTATTGAGATGTTTCAGTGAACTAAGAGGATTCTATGCGCAAAGGAATTGTTATTCTAATCCTTTCCAACTTTTGATTTCATGTATTACTTTTTGCAGCGAATGCTGAAGAAATTCTACATTAAAGAAAATAGTGTGAGGATAAAGGTTTGCTACTCAAAGGACAATTTTTACAGATGGCATTTTTCTTCTTCCAAAATATGGAATAGAATTGCTGTCGTAAATGATTCAAAGAAAAGTCAATAATGTGTTGTTTGGAAAATGTAAGCTGGCACAGCTCTACTCTTTGTTCACTGCAACCTTTTCCCTTGACACAATCACATCTAAGCACCCAGCATTCTTTTGACATTAAAAAATGTGGAATCACTTTATACATCAGTGTCAGAATTACTTATAAAGTGCACCCATGGAATATTTTATTTGGAAGACAAAGCAGGATGTTTTGAGAACACGGACATGAATTTTACAAAAGATAATGAGCAAGAGAGAAAAGGTTCTGCCAGTCCACTCATTTAAGGGCTAGTCATCAACAGCATTGCAGCAGCCAGAGCTTGGTGTATGGGAATGCAGTCTGGGTAAACTCCTGCACAATTGTTTTGAGGTTCCTTGGACTTTTCACTAATTTGAATGACCTCCGATACAAATCAGTATGAATACATTGCAGCTGTGTAGTATTTGTATTAACTTTGTCCTAAAAACAGGTTAGTCTTCCTGTTCACCCTTTGAGATAGACCCGGCAAGCATAAACTATAAATATTAACACTGCCTTTATTATAAGCTTAAGCAACAGGATCTTACAAGTACCTCTCCCCTCTCTCTCTTTCCTTCCTCTCCAAAACTAGGGAGGATCTATTCTGAGATACTTTCTGCATCCCCATCCCTGCTTTAGATTCAGATTTTGTTTAGAGAACTTTGCCCAGGTTGCAGCTCTTTCTTCTGTATCATTCCCCTGTACCATTACACTTCCTGTTTTGACCTGAGTCACACTGGCAAGGCAGATGTCAATTTAAGTCAGTTTATTACACAATTTACACAGCGTCCAATGATGGGGGCTGGTAAAGTTCTACCTCACTTCCCCTGTCCCCTCAGTCAGCATTTTTACACTAATTAATTCCACTAACTAGGTACAAGCCAGCACCCAAGACAAAGAGAAAAGTCACAAGTTTCCAAAACAAAGCATAGTCTTAAGAGTCTGATGTCAGAAAGCCAAGCCCAAAATCCACAAGCAATGTCCAAGGTTTAAGCAGAAAAACGTAATCCAGTTTCATGAAGTATAGTCCAAGAAAGCCAGGAAGTACATGTCAAAGCAAACAGGTGTTCCTAACAAATCACTTCTCCCAGCACTCTGACTAAGTCACTCTACACTCTGAGGAGGGGCAGTGCTGCTTCTTCATGAGCAACCTCACAGATCTCCTCTGCTTTCTTCGCCACACCTGTGGATCAGTTGGGCGAGGCAGATGTTCCTCTTCAGAGGTGGTCTGGAGCCTGTCGTTGCCACTGGACTTCTGCAGCTGATCCTCTCCTCCCGGTGGCTCCCTGTCTGGTCAGCCACCCCTCCCAATGCTGGACTGAAATGGTCATCCTGAGCCCCTAGACTGTCAGCACATTCCAGGCAGATTGTGCCATCCCCATTGGATGGTCCTGGTTCCAACTCTTCTCCTTCTCTGAACCAGGATCCTACAGGACTTTTACATTTCCTAAGAGTGGGACACTGGAACATTACATTTACTGGTGAAAGGAATATGTGGCTATTTCTAATTGAGCTCATTTTCATTTATTTCCATTGTTATCTAAATGACTATGCATATTTGTCAAATATTTGTATTCAATGGTTAAAATAATTTTTCTCATATGAAACTCATATGATACTCATTTTTATTGATTGTCCCATCTACCAAGCATCAATTAGAAAATGATTACTACCTGAAGATCAAATCAATTTCTAGCAAGCATGCTGGCAACTTTTATATTGAGCATAGCATTGCCCCAAATTATCAGAAGATCTGCTTGCAAATCTAAAGGTCATCATGAAGAAATTATCAGGAGGCACAAGCCTCTTAAAATTTGGAGGCAATCCTCAAATGTTTCAATAAAGTTTGGAAGAAATGGCAGATATTTCTCAAAAGGAGGTGCATATTAGATGGGAAACTCTAAGAGTTGGTTGGGCCCACAAATTTAAAAAAAAAATGTTTACATTAGTTATCTGGATCTGCCACCAGTCAACCCCAACTTTTTTTTAGCAACTAGAATTGTTTTGGAAAAATGTAACATATGGTACTAGAAAAGGAAAGAAAAACTTGTAAATCTTGGTTTTCTCTAATGTCTTATGAACGTTAAGAACCTTCTGCTACTACAAAACCATAATGTATTTCATAGTTTTATAATGCAAATAAATTCTGACCTAGGAGCCAGGAGACTCTGAGTTCTAAGCCTTGTTTAGGCATAAAAGCATGAAAGGGGAACTTTGTCCAGTTACTCATTCTTTTAGCCCAAATTGCCTCACAAGACTTTTTTGGGGGGTAGGGAGTAGGAGGAAAAAGTATTAGGTATGCTTGTCACTTGAGTTGACTGTATAAATATATAGATTCATCTATCTACCTACACATCTATTACCTATCAATCATCCATCAACAAATCATCTATCTATCTTAGGATAAATCTATCATTACCTTCATCAAAAATTGCTCTGCATTTCCTTAGATTGGACAGTCCAATTGACATGAATAAACCCAGATTTCTAAAGATTATAAAATAGTCAGAAGAAAATGTTAATAGTGGTGTTTCATGGTGCTCTAATCTATATGGAATGGATTGCTGTAGTTGGGAATAATACTTTTAAAAGCAACAAGGCATTTATCTATTAAAATGCAGCAAAATCATTTAAAATGTATACTTTCAGCTGAAAAAATATTTACAATGGTACTGCTTTGAAACCTGTTTGAATTTTGTACTTGATGCAAAAATATTGTCCTGATAGTTGTCATTTGTTTGGTACTTATTGGTGTCAGTTACCTCCTGATTCACTATCTTTTATAGCTTAAACAAATGGTCACATGTTAGTCATATGGTTTGTTTGATACTTATTATTTTTAATACTTGTTGTGCTTCCCTGAACCAATTAACAAGGATTGCTGAAGTATCACTGAACTTCGAAAAATTATTTCACCAAAATTTAAGAATTAAAAATACAACAACAAACAGTAATTTTTAGAACATACAGAACCTCTGGTCATGACCATAATTCATTTCATAACTCTCAAGGGGGTCATAGAAAATTGTCATAAAACTTGTATATATTTATTCAGAGCATTGATATCTGCTCTGAATAAAAAATAATCAATGTGTGATAAAGCTGCTTCACAACAAACAAAATAAGTATCTATAGTATATGTCTACAAATATATTGAATTTGAAACATTTATCACCTAGGACATATGACCAAGCAGTCATTATTTGGTGCTGAGGGTATAACAGATAGTTTCTAGGCATTTCTGAAACAAATATCATAGTTAATGCACATTCAAATAATGTGATATTCCATTCCTTGTAAATTGTACCATGATTCCAGGTTACATTCTTTTCTATTGATTCCAGATCACATTTAATAATAAACAAAATTTAGTTAATGAAAGGTTGGTGCATGTGCAGTTGACGTTAATGGAGTTAAAATGTAATGCAGTTAAGGTTATAGGTACTTCTACTTCAGTCTTCATTTGTTTATCTTAATATTGGCTTGCATAACCATTTGCCATTTTTCTTTCTATTTTTTTTAACAATGCCCATAAGAAAAGCTAAAGATTTCTTCATATACAAATACTACTAAAAATGCAAAAAAAGGAAGTTCCTGTTAACATTTTTCCTTGTCTATTTTCATCAATCTGGAATCAATTACCATATTTTATGTATAATATGAGAACATTTCATGGGACTCATTATCTGTACTTATGGAGACTTAGCTGTAAGCGTATTGGATGTGATCCAAGCTTTATCCAAGAAAAGGGTTTTTTCCTTTATATTCATATAATTGTTACTTGTTTGCATTCTTTTTAACCAGATGCTTTCCAACTGACTGACACCATCTGCTGAAAAAGGACCAAACATATTTTCTCCTCAAAATCTGTTCACTATCAAAACCAATCTCTGGATGAAGCCTGCCAAGGTCAACTGGCTGTGGATACTGGGTATTCTACATTTGCAGAAATTCCATTTTTAAACTTTGACGAAGTTGTATTTTTCCATTCAAGGGTGGTTCATTGTCTGAGTTTTTTCTTGTATCCATAGCTTCTGATTTGATGAGCAAGTGGCAGCTATGGCCAAGAAGGCCATTACTCAACTACATTCGGTATGCCAGTTACACCCTTTCCTGGGTCAAGAAGCTCTTCAGACAGTCACTCATATCCTAGTCTCCTCATGGTTCAATTATTGCTGTGATGATGAGGCTCTTGAAGACTATTCAGAATATTCAAGTGATCCACAGTGCAGCAACATAGGAAGTGATAAATATGCCTAGGTATTACCATATGACACTCCATACTGTTTTCTTCTGGGTGCTCTTCAAAGTGCTAGTTATGGCTTATAACTAGCCCATAGGCCCCTAGTTTCTATATCTACTCTTACTTGCTGCACAGGGAGCAATTCTGTTAAGAGTTTACAGCAATTCAACCAGCACATAAGTAAAGTAAAGATCTATGCTTAGTTCATAAGATCATTTACCAAAATGCCCTACCTGTAAATGAGTATTTTAATTTCAACCACGATACAAGGTCTACCAATAGATTCAAACTCACTCTAATTTAAACTTTAAGGAGTATGACTTTTGTGATAGAGTTATAAATGTCTGGAACATCCTGTTGTTAGTCTTGCCAATCCCCGTGCTTTTTCCCTTAAATTGTCTACTGTGGACCTTTCACATTTTTTAAGAGTTACTTAAGGGGGTGTGCATATGTTCACCTGCGTGCCTACTGTCTCTGTCCTATTGTTCCCATCCCTTTATAATCATCCCATGTGTTTATGGCTGTTTTGCATATTTATATCTTTAATTGTGCCCATTTTTGTGTCAATGTCTATGCTTATACTGTCACTTGTTTCCTTGTACTTGTTGACAAAAATAAATAAAATTAGAATGAAGGTGGTTTTCCTACATTTCTTAGAAGAAATACTGCCTGACAAGACCAATCAACTCACTCATCCAGGATCTTCTTAATCTGGGTGCTTGGACAGATGGTGAGGAGCAGCGACCAAGACTGAAGCGCATTGCAATGCAAGATCTGGAGCAGAGGACTGTGGTGGGTGGGTGCCAAGCTGGCGTCCTTGCTGCATGAAGTGCCAAAGATACCTTCAAGGCAAACCAGACTGGATACCAGGTCCTGAAAAAAGGAGAACAGCCAGTCAGTTCCCACAAACAAAAGCGCAATAAGCTAAAGAAGCTCCAGTTACCGTATTAAGAGTCAGGGTGTGATGGCTTCCAGATCCTGACAACCATTGACTAGTCCAAGAGCTAATTAATACTTGGCAAATTTTCGAGACAGGGATTCAACAAGCTCACTTTAAATCCCAACAACTATGTCTTTCAAATAGTCCATGTGGCATAATGGACACATACACTTCCTCAATCTAGTGTCTTATCAGATGTGGTGGACCTCAACTTTCAATTTCCCAGGTAGCACTGCGGTTAAAGAGGTGAAAACTAGGGTCTCGTCTTTGTCATCTTGAAAGCTCCTGGTACATGATGGATAAGTAGACAACATGATTCACATGATTGTCTACTTCGAGGAAGAGCTGATTTGCACTGTCCTGTGAATTTCATCAGGTAATTGGGGGCAATCACTGTTTCTGGATCTAATCTGTCCTAAAGAGTTGTTCTGAGGATAAAATGAATACAGTAACTAAGTCGCTGCAAGCTCCATAAAGGCTGGATAAAAAAGGAATCAATAAACAGACTCCCTAATGTAGCATAATAAGTCACCTTGTAGGGAGACGGATAGCATAAACATTTAATATTTTTAAAAAATATAGACATTCTTCTTAGAAATCAGATTAACACTCTTCATAAGAATGATGCTTATTGCATGGACATAATACCATTTCCCAACCTTTTCCAGAGGTTTGGCAGGAATGAATGGGTACACTCCAGAACCTCCTTAGAGTTCTGCTGTTAATGAAAAGAGTCAGAGCATCCCAAATTCTGTTTATTCTTTAGGATGAAGAACAGCATCAGGTTCACATAATGCATCTGATAAAGGGGAGACATGGAGACAGCCTCAAGAGAAAGCCTGCCATTCATAGCTTTGTGGTGCTCTCTGAGCTTGGCTGTCTGCTTGCAGACGTTCCGTGGCCAGACTAGGTAACATCATCAGTGCTACAGCTTTCCGGTTAAAGCAGTCTTTCCCCAGCGGCAGCACAAGAGAGCTATCAGGCTAGCCCTCTGCTAATTCCAACCAGCGAGCCCAATCACTGAGAAACACTGGCATACCTCCATATCCGCAGCAGCAATAAAGCAGCACATCCCGAGAGCAGTTGCACACTGTCAGTGGGGAGACAAAATAAGAGAAGGAAGGAAGAAAAGGTGAAATCGTTCAGAGCAAGGTTTCGATGCCTCTCCCTCCCACAGGCCTCCTGATGCCTCACCCTTTGCTGCAAACCAGAGAAAGAGACGATACTCACACTCTGCCGAGCAATAGGGCTAGCTGAGGTGTCGGTCAGGATGGTGATGAGGAGCGGCTTCAGGCTGCGAAAGATCTCTTCCCCCTCTGGCCCTGAGCCCATCTGAAGGCACAGTAGTGTAAGAACGGTAGCAGCAAGGGCCTGCTCCTCCCCTTTACCTGGCGGGGAGAACAGATTCAGAACTATTCAGGGGCTCCACACGAGAAAGGGAAAAAAGCAGACAACAAACACCAGACACTGGAAGCAAAAGGAAACTGGATACAGTGGGGACACGGGGCACACAATATGGTCTCCTTTCAGTATAGGCACAATCAAATCTTTATTGTATTTTATTTGAAGACAGTGACTGACTTTCAGGACGTGAAGAGGATGTCAAAAGCTAAACCAAGGCCATAGACATGTGCATGTCTGATGTAAATGAATCCAAAGATTAATATGGGAAATATGTTTTATTCCTTGGCCATCAAACACAGGAGATCCAACACACCTTTACACTTAATTCAGCACAGATGGAAGAAAACCGGTTTGTGATTTTCGTAAGACACCTTTTGTTTCCCTTTTGTTTCTGAAGATGCTTCGTTTCCCCTCTTAGAAAATTCTTTAAGCAATTAGAAGCAAGACTTGGCCATTTCTTTGGAGAAATGCCATGTTATTATTGGCTGCTATTGACAGTTTGATAATGGCAGTTATATCGGTTTGCATTCATGGCTATTATAAAGCTAACTTGAGCCTTCCCCAAAAGGATACCACCTCCCGGGTTCACAGAGTAAGCAGGGGCACTTAAGAGAATGAAGTTAAGACAACGTGCAAAAGACTGGAGCTCTTCCTGAACATTTCACTGGTGAGCAAGTCAGCCTCGTCTTCCATCCCCACAGCTTCAGAAACCAACTTATCTTACTAGATCTTTGCAATGATTGGTGAGGTCACATTTGATACGCTAAGTATTGTACTAGTTCCAAGTGTCCAATGACAGGAAGGGTCAAGTTAAAAAGTGCCATATGTAAGAACTAGCAAAGCAATCGATTAACCCTATTTCAAGCCCAAATGATTTACAATGGGAGAAAGTGAAGCAGATGCTACATTCTGCCGTTAAACTAAAAGCATCTGAAGTATTTTGGAGGCAGTGCTCCAAGTCCCAAACGCCGAGACCTTGGGAAGCTCACCTTTCTTCAGGCACTTCTCTAAGGAATCCGTGAGGGTTAGCCTGCGTTCCAATAGGAAGTCAAAGAGCGTCTTGGAGGAGAATGCTAGCCGTAGGCTTTCGAGGGCAACCTGCCGGGTCTTGGCACTAGAATGGCAAAAAGGTGGTGGGGTGGAGAGTGAGAAAGAGAGGAAGAAAATGAGAGATGACACCAAACCATGCCTGTAAAATCCTACCCCCCCCTCAGTCATCACGAATGCTAATGATGCATCGTACTCAAATATAATGAACTATTTAACCCAAGATTTCTCAAAAAGCACCACTGGGTTAAATTTGTCAATTTAAAAAATTCTGGGTACACTCAGACACATTTGCCCAACTGCTCCCGGCCAATCACCTGCCAAAACCTGCACTAAGCCTCTCAAGCCCTTCCTCCAACACGTGTGACCTGCATTGGCCTTAACCCGGCCTTCCCCTATGCCCAACTGATGCTTTTCACCTGGGATACCCGCTTACAATCTGCATGTTTTGGGATTATGACAGCAACATGATTGCTGTTGTAATGTGATACGATCATGTGATGTCACACTATAAAAGCCACATCACTTAGCAAAGGCGATCCCAACACCAATTCTCACCGTAACTCCAAAACTGCCTGTAATTCTTTATTCTATTATTCCAGAAACTTTGTAGACTGATATTTACTTCTGGGAGCAAAATGCAATCCAGAAGCACAGCTGGCAAACCCCAGGAGCCAAAGTGTGACAATATAACCATTTTTTCCAGCAGGCACTATTTCAGGTTCCAAGGTGGAATGAAGAAGAATCACTGAAAGTTATCAGCATATACAGCAGTGATGGCTAAACTTTTTGCCATTGTATGCCCAAGTGGGGGGAGCACGGGGTGGAGGTTGTGTGCGTGCCCACATTCATACTTCTATGCCCCCCACCCCCCACATGTGTGCACAATCCCCTTTTGGCACATGATGGCATGGTGGGCCCAGTAGGTCCATTTTTTTGCTTTCCCCAGGCTCCAGTCTTTCTAGTAGTCTGGGGAGAGTGAAAGTGGCCTTCCCCACCCCCCTGGAGAAGCTCCAGGGACCAGAAACAGCCTGTTTCCCAACTTCTGGTGGGCCCAGAAGATCCAAAAATCAGCTGGGTGGCACTCGCATGTGCGCCAGAGCTGAGCTCATGTACCCACCAATATGGCTTCAAGCGCCACCTGTGGCACGCATGCTATAGGTTCACCATACCAGATAAAGATTATGTTGCTGTTTTTTTGTTGTTAAAAGGAGAAAGAGAGGAAGTGGGAAATTATTGTCCAGAGTTCACTCTGCACAACTGAGGAGCTTGGCCATAAGGGCAGAAGTAATTTGTGCAGTGTGGATCGCTGTGCCAAGCGTTCAGTGAACTTTTGCAAAATCTTTTCAATGGATCTGCATCCAGCCAAGCCTGGCTGGTGCAGTAATGATTTTGGCAAAGCTTCAAGTTTCCTATGTGCTAAAAGGAAACTCAGATCTCCAAGTGCAGGGTCTTACATAAGCAAAATTAATTACACACAGGTGGGAGGTGCAAGCAAGTTTGAGTGAAGCTTCATACTCAATTCCACCCCTTTTCCTCCATCCTGTGTATTTAACAAAAAATAAATTTAAAAAATAAAACCACAAGGGAAGTAGGAGAGCAGCACCCCCTGAATGAATACTGCTCATCCTCTGTGAATGGATATGTGAGGACTAGCTCTTGGCTGGGAAGGCCCAGAAGAACTGAAAACCAACGGGAGGACATAGCTGGCTGTTAACACTCCAAGAAGAATCCAAGTTTTAATGTGGAATCTTCGGTGCTCTCTGAGCTTGGCTGTTCGCTGGCAGATGTTTCATTACTTGATTAAGTAACATTATCAGTGCCAGTGAGTATAGGGTTTGCTTCCTGTTTATGTCTATGGGAATTCTCAGTCATCCAGGTCAGGGTTGTCCCAAGGATGTTTTTTCAAGAGGCAACTGGACTTTCTGGTTTTTCTTCGAAGACGTCTCACTTCTCATCCAAGAAGCTTCTTCAGCTCTGACCGGATGCTGGGGAATGGAAAGGTTTATACTCCTTGCAGACAACTGGTGATTTGCATTCTTTGCAGCTTTCCTCCTAGTGTAGGTGAGATTATGATTTTTCCCTACGGTAGATATTTCCTTAAAGTATTGTGTTATGCTTGGTTGCCTAGAATCAATCCTTGCTTACCTGGATGTTGGTTGCTAGACAGTATATGTTCTGGTTATTTTTGTTTCCTTCTCAGATGTTTTTTTTAATTGACTCATTTGAAGGGTGCGTAAATGTGGTTTAGCTCTATTTATCTGTTGATGGCTGATTAGTCTGAATGCCGAGCTTCAAAGAATTCCCTAGTCTTTTGTGATTTGGTTTGGCATAGGATGAAACTCCCAGCTGAAACTAGAGTTGACTCTGTCCATGGACAACTCAATGTCAAGTACATCCATGTGAAAAGTCCATGTGAAAACTACTGTATAGAAACAGGGAACACAGTCCACAATTACCAGCACTGATGATGTCACCTAATTAGATAATAAAACACCTGCAAGCAAACAACTAAGCTCAGAGAGCAGCAAGGATTCCACAATTGAACCCTGAGTTACATATCTTCTCTTCTCTTCTCCAAGCCTTAATTTCAGATATTTGCCAGAGGTGATACGATTAAAAAAAACCTGCTCAAAACAGGAAATGACAATAGAATTTCCTAAAGGTAAAATAAAGTGCACAGAACTTAATATCTCCTATGAGTTAAGTGAATGGGCTGAAAAATACATTCAGTTCTGGGTGTTTAAGAAGTGTTCCCACTATTCTTTCTTCTATGCCTCCACCTTATTGCAAGGAGTTCTTAGCATGTTGCCTGATGCTACTTCTAACTTTCAAGAAACAAAGTTCCACACAATTAAGATAAATCTTCTTAACAAGTGCTTGCGTTAAACAGAAACAAAATCCATGCCACAGCTAAATTTCTAAATGTACAAGCAAACCATGGGTAATGCTACCCATTTGTTTCTGATTAAATTTGTGACTGATGTTGCTCTGTCCAATTTTATTTTCTACCAGTTATGCACTTTAGGAAGAATATGCAGGAGGCTGTGGAAGAAGAACTGATGTGTCATATTAGGACGTCAACTTATCAGTCCACCAGCTGCTTAGTTTGCCTCATTCTCCACGATGGGGCAGAAGGTGGAGCCATCATTAAACTGGCTAGAGCAGCTACATCAAATAAAATGACAAAAAGGCTATTGGAAAATAATACATGCCACTGGTTTCCAAAGACAATGTGCATGTCTACTTACATCGAAGGATTAGCAAGTTCATTTCAAAATACCATAGTTTGGATATTTTGGACAAAGTTGATAAAGTTTTGATTTCAAAATTAAATACTAGTTTTGGCTCTGGACACCCAAGAGTATATGTATCTCACCTTTTGTCCATCACATTGTCAATGCATTCTTTCAATTTATCTTCCATCTCCTCTTGCTGTGCTTGCTCATCTACTGCTTCCCCTCCTGAGAAAAGCAGCAGAAGAAAAGAAAAGAAAAAGATCAAAGCTGTATTAGACCAGCCAGACTCAGAACCTGGAATCCCCGCAACCTTAGAATAAAGAGGACAAGGGTTAGAAATCAGGTCTGAATGGTACTGGAAGAACTGCAAAAAGGATTCTTTTATCCTAGCAGTTCAACAAGCTTTTTGTTCCACGCACTTGTTTGATCGGCTTTTGGCAGTTCTTGAACTACACATTGTTCCAGCTGTGTTCTTGTTTTAAAAGAATTAGTTCAAATGAAATGAGTAACGGGTAAGATTGTAATAATAGCATAAAAATGCTAACGATTTTTAAAATCATTCAGCTGAAAGTCATTCAGGCCATCAGCTTGTGCAATAAATTCCATGTAAGGCATTTTTAGAGCCCTGATTTTTTTTTTTCAACATTTACCATATTTTTTTCCACTATAAGATGCTCCGGACCATAAGACACATCTATTTGGGGAGGAAAACAAGAAAAAAAAATCTGCCTATGCCTCCTAGCAATTTGCAGCAAACATTAAGGTTAGTATAGCCTGATTTAGCACAAGCAGCTAATTGGCGGTTGGATCTGCCTCCTGGAATACTACCAATCAGCTGTTCCAGGCTGGGGAGATCACTGCTGCCTATTGCCACCTCCGTGGACACCATTTTTGGCTTCCGCATGTCCCGTTTTCAGCCTATTCCAGGTGGCGGGTATTGCCATCAAGACTGCCGTCTGGAGACAGTGGCGATCCCTGTCGCCTGGAACAGGCTGAAAACGGGACATGCAGAGCCCGCAAACGGGGAAGCCAAAAATGGAATGTGTGGCAGCCGTGGCAATGGGCAGCTGTGATTCCCATAGCCTGGAACAGTTGATCGGCGATATTCCACCCACCAATCAGCTGCTCATACTAAATCAGGTTGTGCTGAAGCTGACCAAGCTGTTTGTCATTTGCTGCAAGGAGGCAAATTGCTGGGAGGCAGAGCAGGTGGGCAGGGCTTTGGCAACCTTCACTCTGTAAGATGCACAGACATTTCCATTCACTTTGGGGGGGAGGAGTGTGCCTTATAGACCGAAAAATAAGGTACCATTACCATTGCTACACATCAAGTTTTATTTTCATCATCTTTCTGAATTATTCTGTTTTGTCATAATACAACATTATTTTAGTAATCTGTGTCGTTTCAAAAGTGCTAGCTTTTAATAAAGCTTACTGTCTGGAGAACCTCAACACACGGTGGGAGTATTTGCTAAAAATGTAATAACCTCCTTTTTATGAAATCAGCTTCTTTTCCACTCCTAAAATACACTCAATTTATTAAGGTAAAGGTTTCCCTCGCACATATGTGCTAGTTGTTTCCGACTCTAGGGGGTGGTGCTCATTTCCGTTTCAAAGCTGAAGAGCCAGCATTGTCCGAAGACGTCTCCGTGGTCATGTGGCCGGCATGACTAAATGCCAAATGTACACGGAACGCTGTTACCTTCCCACCAAAGGCGGTCTCTATTTTTTCTACTTGCATTTTTTACCTGCTTTTGAAACTGCTAGGTTGGCAGAAGTTGGGACAAGTAACTGGAGTTCACTGTGTTATGCGGCACTAGGGATTTGAGCCGCTGACCTTCCAATCGACAGGCTCAGCTGTCTTACCCGCTGAGCCACCACATCCCAATTTATTAGAAATAAGCAAAAGTTGCCAATAACAAAAATATACTGTGTTGTGTTTGTAGATTAAATAGGCATTTATATAACCAAAGTTTTTTCATTATGGAGTTCCATTGAGAATTCAGCACTAGCAAGATAATACTGTACATATTTATAAACCAAATTAGAAAAGCCTGGCCTATGTTTTTTTCAGTATATAGAACAACCAGGTTTTTGAAACCACCTTTTGCCACCACTCACCAGTCACTTCCTCAGCTATACTGGCACTTTCACTGGCGCTGCTATAATGACTGAGCACTTCACTTGCTGCTTCATCATCACTTGCTGGAGACTCCATCTTGGGGTTGCTACGAGCACCTAAAGGAAGACATAAAGAAGATCACAGCTGATCACCTAAAATGGAATCAGAAGGTGTCTAGCAAATGTTGTATCTGAAGAATGTGAAGTGCATTATCTTTATTCCAGGGGAAAGTCAATTTGCAAAGAAATAATTTGCCATGATGTACATATAATCACAACCACTGTAAATGTTAGCATCCCTGATCAGAAATCTAAAAAATCAATAGCAATAATATTATTTTAACTTCATTTCATAGGAGAACTCAGTAACCTGCTAAAAGATGACTAAAAGATAAATTTGTTGTTGTTAGTTGCAAACTTGACTGTAACCCTTCATGACCCCATGGACAACTTTCCTCCAGGTCTTCCTGTCCTCTATTATCCTCTGGAATGCATTTAAGCCATTAAAAGATAACTATTGCAACATATATTTGCACCTGAGAAACTACTTTGGAGTTTTTGAGATGGAATAACTTAACTCAGGGATAACATAGCTGTTTGGATTCATACACCCTCATTTTATTAAAAGTGCTTAATAAATTACCATTCCTCAATGTGTCCATCATATTGAAATGGAGACTGGTGAAGGTTGAGGTATATGACCTGCGAGGTATATCAGGATTTATATTTTAGAACTAAATCAAGATATGGCAATTACCATACCTCAGAACAGGGCTTAAAGTTTCAAGTCTAGACCTACTAGCCAGGCAAAAAGGTTACTCTCCACCAGTTGCCCCACCAAACCTTGCCCAGGTCCGCTTCCAACCCCACCCCACGCCCCGGCCCCAACCCC
>JANHFP010004484.1:156853-168948 GCA_032468135.1 Calamaria suluensis | reverse complement strand
ATATTGCCTAATATGTAATCGACAAAATAAATTTTAAAAAAATAGTCAACCCAGGATTCAGAAGAGAAAAAAAAACATATTGAGAAATTCCTACTCAATGAGGGAGCATCTTGCCTTACCTACCTCGTAGGGTGGTGAGAATAAAAGGATAACCATGGATACAGTCTACCTCTGTGCAAGTAAGGAAGGCTGTCAATGAAGGAAATATGTAAACATTACATATTACATGTAGACATTAAAAATGTCTGTTTCTTTCTGCAAAGATAATATGATTCAAATACAACTAAAATTGAGTTCGGAGAAGGCCAAAGTGAAATACCACCGAGAATCTTTCTTTAATGAGCAAATATCTAAAGACCTGTTTTCAAGTATTTGGTCCTGAGCTGTGGTGATAAGCAAAGCAACTTTCTCTCTCCTCTTCTATTATATTTGCAACTTGTCATCCAGTGGCCTTGTTTCTGGATGGTATGTTGGCTTTTAGGAAGTATCAAGAGTGCTTGCCTAGCTGCTGTGACTGGTAGCCTGGCATTTTGCTGACCACATCACTTAAGTGTTGCTCTCTTGTTGATTCTGCATGGCCATTGTCCAGGGAGGAGGCTGGGATGCTGTGTGGTCAGGTTACCTGGAAACCCTTTTGAAGCCTGTCCCTTCTGAGGAAATGGATAGGATGTTTTCTAACACATTCTCTGCCTCCCATAAGTTGGATCCTGGCCCTTATGAATTCCTGTGGATGGCCATGCAGGAGTTATCCATTTCTGCAAAGCAATCAATGTCTCATTGAAGGTGTGTGTGTGTGTGTGAGTGCGTCCAATCTTCAAGGGGCCCTACAAAAATCCAAAGGGGTTAGTTAACCCACTTTCTAAATCGGCCTTTTTAGAAAAAAATGCTAAAACAAGGATGGGGGAATCACAAAGCATCCCACGGGAAAGCAAATAATATGGACTGTTCCCCATCACGGTTCAGACCCAAACAGAGATGACAACTGTGCTACTGGGTGACCATTCCAGTGACCTGGATAAGAGTACATCCATCCTGCTCTTTTCAATTGCCTTTCGTACCCTCAACTAGGGATAGTCTGTGCAGGTTAAAGGCCCTAGACAGCCCTGGGCCTGCGTTTTCCTCAGAAGGCATTTTCAGTTGGTGGTAGTAGCAGCAATCCATTCTGTGACAGCTTCTGTGTGGGCTACCAGAAGGTGTACTCTGACACACACACATCCTCCATTTTGTAGCTAAATGAAACTGCTGAGATCAATCACAAATTGACTTGGGCTACAGTATCAGCAGTTTTTAATGTTTTTTTAAAAAATCATGGATGTTTTAAATGTACAGTGAGTGACATGATAGCAGTGTTCCGATATCTAAGAGGTTGCCACCAAGAGGGGGAAGGCAATTCAACCTATTTTCCAAAGCACCTGAAGGTAGGACAAGCAATGGGTGGAAGCTAATCCAGGAGAGAAGCAACTTGGAACTGAGGAGAAATATCCTGACAGAACAAGTAATCAGTGGAACAACTTGCCTCCAGAAGTTGTGAATGCTCCAACACTGGAAGTTTTTAAGAAGAAGTTGGACAACCATTTATCTAAAGAGGTGTAGGTTTTCCTGCCTGGGCAGGGGGTTGGAGTAGAAGACCTCCAAAGGTCCCTTCCAACTTTGTTGTTCTATTCTATACAACTTAAAGTTGCTGAGCTTAGGAAACAGTTGTATAAATACATCAATTAAATAACATGAGAAGAAGTGGGTACTGCCTGCACAGGGAATTGTTGCTTTCCTGTATTGTTGATGTTGCTGAGGCCAATGAGAAGAAGAGAAGAGTAGGATGGAAGGGATGTCCCTGAATAATATATTCAGAAAAAAATAGAACAATAATTGTGCCTGACAGACCTCAACTCCCAGAATGCCCCAGCCGCATTCTGGGAGTTGAAGTCCTCCAGGCTTCAAGTGGCCAAGGTTGGAGACCCCTGATGTTGATCATCTATTATTGTCATAATGCGATGCACAATGAAGCTTAAAGAGATCACACCGTGGCTTTGTTGGTGTTTTCTAAAGCTAACCAGGTTTTATGAAAGAGAACTTTTAATGTATCCAAAGAATCTCATTTTGGAAAGCTGGCTTACTTAGGGAATTGTACTGTGTACAAAATTGCTACTCTATCAAGCAAGCCAGAGGCCGTCCATATGTGAATCTATCTACTTTGTTTGGTCTAACTTTATAAGTGTCAGGGTGTGGTGCTTTGTTTTCCTGTCAAGAGCTGCATTACGCTGCCCTAAGAAATGGGCTGCAGGTGGCAAGAAAACAAACAGAAAACCAAGGCATCCAAACTATAATTAGATGATAATTCACCCTGTTTCTCATTTTTCTTTAATAATCTCTTCCTTTACTATTCCAGTTCTCAGCTGATGGTATTGAGGGAAGACAACAGAGAAAAACATCTCCCCAGGCCCCATTAGTTGCTGTTTTTCTGCTCATCTTTCATTTTTAGAAAAAAAAAACCTATCCTCCATCCATCTGACATTTAAAAAAAGAATAAAAGATTTGAGACATTTCAGGGTATTGATTTGAAACAATTTCTTGTAAGAAACAAGCCAGCTTATATTAGCTTCAATGATTTCCACCGTTATTGAAATGGGCACAATTGGAGGGTGATAGATTTGCAGAGAAATCTAAGTCAGTTCTAATGAAATGATTTCAGTTTCTTTGTCTTGTGTTGTCTTTTTGTTTCTTAAGATTTCATCCATCCCAATATAATGGTTTGGAAGAAAATTATTGTCGGAATCCAGATAATGATTGGCAAGGCCCCTGGTGCTACACAACTGATCATACTGTCCGACATCAAAGCTGTGGCATCAAGAAATGTGAAAATGGTAATTGATGTAAGATGTCTGCAGGGCACTCATAACTGTATATAATCAGTCCATATAATAAATTGATCAGGGAAGCAATCTTCCATTTTTTTAGATTTTTAAAATCCCATCTTTGTTATTTGTATAAATAACTCAAGATGGCAGACATATAATACTCCTTCCTCCTCCTATTTCCCTTCAAACAACCACTTTGTGAGGTGAATTGAGGTGAATTAAGAGAGAGGGATTGACCCAAAAGTTACCCAGCAACTATTGTGCCTGAGGCAGAGCTAGAGCTCATGATGTCCCAGTTTCTAGTCTAGTACCTTAATCACTTGACCAAACAGGCTTTAGCCTAGAGCAGAGGTCGTTACACTTGGCAGCTTTAAGACTTGTGGACTTCAACTACCAGAATTCTCCAGCCAATTCTGGGAGCTGAAGTCCACAAGTCTTAAAGCTGCCAAGTTTGACGACCTCTGGTCTAGGGCAATGTTGGCGAACCTTTTCGGGACAGTGCGCCAAAACAGGAGCATATGCACATGCTGGACACCAGAAGGACAGCCTCCCGGTGCACATGTGTCTACCGGGCAGCTGCTCTTCTGGTTTCCAGTGTAGCCATGAGCACCGGCCACCTGCTCTTCTGGGTTTCTGGTGTGCATGCGCTTGTGAAGACCAGCTGGCTAGTGCTCATGTATGTACCAGAAACCAGAAGAGCAGCTGCCCGGCATGCGTATGCAAATTATTATAATCTTTTAAAATAATGTTGAATCGGATGCCTGATTTGGACAACTTTGCGTGGCTGACTAGATTCTGAGTGGCTCTTACTGCATACCTCTTACAGTAACACTCTGCCTTTGCCTTCCAGCTGTCTGTGTGTCATGTAATGGTGAGGACTATCGGGGATTCGTTGATCACACTGAGTCAGGCACAGAGTGCCAGCGCTGGGATCTGCAGCACCCTCACAAGCATCCCTACCAGCCAAACAGGTACTGATTTTAGCCATCGTGTAATCTGTAAAGCTGCATGAGAGAGGGCATTTTCTATGAAATGTTGCCATGATGGTACCGTGTTTTCCCGAAAATA
The DNA here is from genome assembly GCA_032468135.1 of Calamaria suluensis. Taxonomy (NCBI): domain Eukaryota; kingdom Metazoa; phylum Chordata; class Lepidosauria; order Squamata; family Calamariidae; genus Calamaria; species Calamaria suluensis. The sequence continues at coordinate 165,025 of JANHFP010004484.1, read as the reverse complement.
AGACTCTGTCTTGTATTTTTCCCATTTCAGCCATAATATTCTTTTTCCATATTTCTTCGTCTTATCTTTATCTTTTCATAATACATAAACACTATCACTATCCGCCCTTAATTCCCAATTTCTTACAATAACATTTTTCAAAATCCGAATCCCACTCTTTACCACTTCAATTTTGTTTCTTAATTTTACTTGTCTTCATAATTAACCCCAATTGCCATTTCATATTTCAGCTGCTATTCTGTTTTGCTATAAGCAATATGCATCACCATATTCACTTCTTATATTAAAACACTTTAACTTAATTGATCATCCACAATCAACAAAATTAATACAAATCCCTTAAATCTACTAATATATATCTTATTTCTCTTCCTCCTTTGTACTATTCTTCCCCTCTTTAACCATTTTTTCTTGGTCTCTCCAAAATTCCATTTCTTAATAATTTCCTCCTTTTATCCCATTCTTTTAACTTCTTCTTCTTCTTTTTTGTATTTGCTATGTCTTTTCTTCTGAATCCTTTTTCTCACTTTTAGATATATTACTCAAATAATTCTCCCCAAATTTTCTCCTAGTCTCTTTCTACTCTTTCCTTCTTTTCCCTTTGATTGATTTTTTGGGGGAAATATTCCCCCCATCCACTCTTTTTTTTGCCACTGTTAATCCCAGTAAAATTATCTAACTGCTTTTTACATTCAATTCCTTTTCTTTCAATATTATTTTCTTGCTCCTCAGTCATGCTGTCTTTTTCCTGTTCTGTGTCTTCCAGCAAAATTTCTGACTTTTTATTACCCTTTAGTGATTCACGCATGTTTTTAAACATCTTAATTAATTCCTTGAAAATCCAAGACTCCATATTGTCAATTTAAAAAATTGTTGAAACTTTTGATTTATATTTAATTAAAATTTTAAAGTCTATATAGTCTCTTATATTCTTCCAAATAGTATCCAATTCAAATATTTGTCAAATCCACTCTAAATTAAAGCTTTGTTATCTTCCACAACCGTTGAAAGTCAAACCAAGCTGTTCAGAAAAACAGATACTCGTTAAAAGTTCTCACAGTTTCTGGATTATTCCTTATTACTCAAATTCACAGCTGATATTTTTCTTCTATCTTCCAACCAATATTGCAGTACTCTCTTTCTACCAGCAGATGTCTCTCTCCAGTCCACAATATTCTCATACCAACTAAGTGTCAAAGCTGTCAACAATATTTTAAATCCACATAAAGAGTACTTTTTCTTTTATTTTTATTAGTTTCTCGAAAATTCAATTTTAAATCCAGTTATAAAATTTTCTTTCTTGGGCTTTAGTATTTTAACTTCCTCTTCGTTCTTCTCTTTCAAATGTCAAAACTATAAAAAATATCTTTAATCCACATAAATACTTTCCCTCAGGGTTCTTTTTCTTTTATTATTTTTAATTTCTCCAAATCCAGTTGTAAAATTTTCTTTCTTGGGTATTTTAACCTCCTGCTTGTTCTTCTCCTTCCATTAACTTTCCCAAGTGCCAATTAGCCCCTCATTTCCGCTCCTTTTAATCTTGTTTTAAAAAATTCTTTTTTACCTGTGAGTTGGCCAATCACTCACCTGATACCAGCACTCCGTTCAAACACCACTCCTGCACAAAAAACCTAGTCCAGTTGCCCCAGCTTCAGAGTAGTCATTTTTCAATGGGCTGCCGCTGGCTCGAAGAGCAGCCTCTGATCTTGCCTGTTCCTCTTGGTTGTCTGAGGTACCTCTTCTTCACCATCCCTACCGGACGGATTCGGGCTGAAGACCTCCCAAGAGTGGTTTGTCCAGCTGAATTTTCGTGGAGCTCATCAGAGCCCAATATTTTTCTAGCCTATCTCACTGTGACACTTCCGGTTTCTCCCTCACATTTCATAGTACAGCTATGTTTAGCCTGGAAATATAATTCACTTTATCCTGCCCAAATTTCTCAATATTCAGCTTTGTTGTGTCAACTAAGGTCACAGGATTTTAAGAGAAGGCACAAGACAAACTTCACCACAGTGTATCAGGCTTCCTCTTACTAATTGTTTTATTTTTTAAAAAATACTTAATAGAGAAAAGCAGGAAGTAACATACATACATTAAAAAAAATATGATGACCTTCAATATGGAAATTATTTTTTCCCATGGCAGCTGTACACTGGCTCCAATTTTAATTGGACATGACTTTTCTTGGCCATCCATTACTGGTTGAAATCGCCATGAAATAAGGATTGGCTTGTTCCATTTCACATATGATAAAATTTCTGCCTGAAAACCATTGTCAAGGTTTTCAGACCTTGTCAGACCTAAACCGACCTCTGGTCTCATTTGTTACAAAACACCAGGCAGCTTCCAATGCTCCTATTAGCCTCTTACAAGCCTGCTTCCAATTTGACACAGTGAACAAACACCACAGTTATAGCCACCAGAAGGATCTGTTTTTTCCTTTGATGTTGACATTATGAAGCACATCATGTCCATTTTCAATATTGAGAATAGTGTTTTAGTTTAATTCTTCCTATCTCTGTTATTTTTTTAAAGATACTCAGATAAAGACCTTGCTGATAATTATTGTCGTAATCCTGACAGTTCTGAGAAACCTTGGTGTTACACAGTGGATCCTGCCAAGGAGCGTGAATTCTGTCACATTCGTAAATGCAGTAAGTCCTTCTGAGGTTCAGGACCTATTTGGAAATATATCCCAAAGAGATAAGTCACATTTTTCAGACACCAAGAGTAATTTGAGACCTTATGTGGAGACAAATCTAAATAATGATCTTTTAATGCATTTACAAAAGCTACATGTAGTAAAGGAAGAAAATATATATTCAGATGACTTAGCTACTATTTTACAGTGCACAAAATCTCTCTCTTAATATACAGAATGCACTGTGAAAGTTCTCAGGGTGGCTAAACTAATGTGATTAATTTCTAGTTCAGTTTGCATCCCAATCAGCCCTTATATCCAGATCAGAGCAAGCTCATGTGCTACTCAGTTCACTGAGCAAAAACTATAGCTCGACATTTACTTATTAAAACATCTACAACAACCTAATCACAGTTATCTACTGTAGCCAATGGGACAAAAGATAGGCATAAACAGAGAGAGACAGAGAGCTATAAACCACAGGCTAGAGATAAAAGAGCAGAGGGCCTAATAGCACCAATCTCTTTTATCTATTTCTCAAAAGGTACAGAAGTTTCTAGAGCCTATGAAAACAATACTGTAAGGCAGTCCCAAAGGAAACAGACTTTATTTATTCCAACCTTAACCCTTTTATGTTCATAACAGCAGCAGAATAGAAACAGATAAGGCACGGGCGCCAGATAATTAGCAAAAAAAGGTGGATGGGAATGATGCACTCAACAATGTATGCAGGTGTTTTTTTTTGTTTTCTGCTGATTCAGTGGTCTCTAATCCGGTGTTTCTCAACCTCAGCAACGTAGCCAGCATTGGAATTCTGGAAGTTGAAGCCCATGGTTCTTAACACACAGCCTTCACCCATTTTGTAATTGTAGATTGCACTTAATGAAAACTGGAGTGTAAATTTTACAGTTTTCAAAATTTTTGAATCTGGAATAAGTAAAAGTAAAAAAGATTCTTACGAGTGAAGGTGAATATATACATGGCCCAGGAAAATGTTGCCGGATCCAGTCTGGGTCAGTTACTGAGACCAGAGGTGTAGTTTTACCAAGCTTTTGGACTCATCCTCCGGGAACCCATCTCTAGCAGTGACTGACCCAGATTGGATCCCCAAAACATTCTTTTCCAGCGTCTTTGATGTAAGTTCAGGAATTAATGTGGTATTCTTTTTTTTTTTTCATTCATGCTATGAAGGATTTGTGATACATTTTGTGATTTGATTTCCATGGATTCTTCCTTTTGGAAGCAGAGAAACGCCCCCGTCCGGCTATTACAACCAGATGCTTCCGGCTGAAAGGAGAAGACTATCGAGGCAAGGTGAATGTCACTACATCGGGCGCCGCCTGCCAACGCTGGGACTCGCAGACGCCACACCGACACAATTTCCACCCTGAGAAATATCCATGCAAGTATGCATTCCTGATGCTGTTCTGCCAGAAGTATAGTCAATGTAGAAATGGGAGTGGAAGCATTTCCCTCTGAAAAGGTTTCCTGCTGCTGGGCAAAAAAAAGTCCCTCCACTTGAAGGACTCATCCCCACTACATGAGATTATCCAATTTTGATCCGGGATTAAAGTATCTATTGTTTTGAAGATCAGTGTGAGTGTTCCAAGTAATGTACCCATAGAAAACAGAAGTCCAAGGCAGGTAAATTCCTCAAAGAACAATTTTATTGGATACATCGTATTGGCACAACTAGTGAAAACCAACTCTGAAAGTTCCCGTGGTTCTCACCCAGTTAACAGAGAAAGTTTTCTCCTTTCCCCAACTCATCAGTCACTTGGTCCAATAGAAGTGCTGGCCAGTTGCTTGGTTACTTCACTCCTGCTCTCCCAGCCACCTGTTGAAATGACCTTTGTTCCCACAGGAAAACCTTTTGTGCTTTGACTGCAAAACTCCAGTTAACTGTTTCCCTCCCGCTTCCATCTAGTGGCAACCATGAAGCCTCAAAGATGGTCCCAGCCAGATTCGCTTTAGGGTTGACAATCAGTCAAGTGATGACACTTGGGCATAGTGTGACTTCATTATTTCACTAGAGGCAGGAAGGCTGTTTCCTTTCCGTCAGAGTAGTTTTACACATATCAGCCCAAGAAAAAGGGACATTGGTTTTTTTTCTTGTTTGCACAGCATGATAAACAGTAAAACTTTAGAAAACGACCCACAACTGATTCTCTTTTAAAGACCGTGCACCCTATGCTTTAGCAAGTGTATATTCAAAGAAAGGAAATTCTTATTACTGTTCAAAAGGGAAAAAGGAAAAGAAGGCAAATGCTACTTTTGCTGCTTTACTATCCCCTCCCTTTGGGTTTTCTCCAACAAAAAAAATGTTCCATGAAAATTGCTTGTGAGCTTTGGCTTCATTTAGGAATTCCACTTGAATATCTGTGCCTCTTAGTGTCTTCTTTACATTTTGCTCCCTATATCTTTTAGTGCAGAAGTCCACAGGATTGTGGATGGATTGCTGTGCCCCATCTCCATCACTCTCTCTTCCTTTCCTCAGAGTGAGGCCTTTGTGCCGTGGCCAGATTGCCTGCAGTGCCTCACTCTAAGCTTTTTTTCTCAAGAGTGAGTGAAACGTTATTCACAAATGTTATCTTGGCCCCAAACAATGCCAGTTTGATCATTTGTGACCCCCATTGCTTGCCCCAATCCTGCCTCTGCTGTATCCAATTCACTTTTGGATGGTGGTGTCCTAATGTTTGAGTATCTTGCTCCCCATCAACAATGATTTCTCCTCTGGCTTTGCTGATGCCCTCTAAGCAAAGGAACTAAAATGGAAGCTGTCTTCCTTTCTTTGGAAACTTGGAAAGTGCCCCAAGGCACTTTCACACTTGCCCCAAGGCCTCATTCTCAAGTCTTAAAGCAAGGCACAAGGATAGGCAGGATAGCTTGACCATAAAGATTGTCCAGCTTTGAAGAAACCCTGATTCCAGATGTCACTGGTTTTCTCTCTGAGGACAGATGCATTCCGGGCCAGGCCTCTGGTGACAATAGCAAAGCATTTTCCCTAGAAAGGGCAATGTCTTAGGTTCCCCAGTTACAAATCATTTAGAGATTTCAAAGTTAAGACAATCTATTGAAGGAGCTCAGAAACTGACTGAAAGCCTATGTAGTAAACTAACTTGGATGGTTACAGAACCTCACTAACCACAGGTCTGTGTAAGTCTGAGACTGTGTAAGTCTTAAAAAAACTCCAAGCTTACGACTATAGGCTATGCTATGTTATGGCTATGGGCCAATGAAGCGTGAAGTATCTTCCAGAGTGCTCAGTCTTGGAAACTGCAACAGAATTTATGTTCGAGGCCAGCCAGAAGCATTTGGGTCCATCTTCAGGAGGGTGCTGAGGTTCTGCCTTGCTTCTACTTTCTAGAGACCTAAGTGAGAATTACTGTCGGAATCCTGATGGCTCAGAGGCTCCCTGGTGCTTCACTACCATGACCAACCTGCCTAGGGCTTTCTGTTTCCAGATCGATCGCTGTGCTGAGGATGTGGAGGCAGAAGGTAGGAATGGTGGCCCCGAGTTGGGATCTAGAAGGAGGTTTTTCCACAGTGACTCTTCTCACAGGAGTCTGGGCTGTATTATTCCTAATGTTTGAAGTACCATTGTTTATTCTCATGGTGTGAGAGAAGAAGCAGCAGTGTTCTATATGCGTATCATTTGAGTGACTATAAGGATTCTATATGCCACCAGGATTCTATATGTCAGAGATGATGAGATCAAAGAGATTCTTATTAGTTATTGAACAGAGATTGGTAATCTGTTGCTCTCTAGATCTTCCACGAGAGCGCAATTCCTTGGTAGTTGGAAAGCGTAATGTTTGAAACTCAAATGCTTGTACATAATGTATGTACTAAGACAGGCAAATGAACTCAGGTGAGTGTTTTTTTTTTATTTCCACAGACTGTTACTATGGAAATGGGGAAGATTACCGAGGCATAGTTAGTAAGACCCGGAAAGGAATTACCTGCCAGAAATGGAAGGAACATACCCCTCACACACTCCAGTAAGTGTACAGATGGTGGGAAATCTATCAGTATGCTGTTCCCACTTCCCTCTTTAAGCCTTGGCCATGACAGGGAGAAAGAAATAACCCCATTAGCACCATGAAAAATGCTCAGATTACAGTTATTTGGTCTGATTCTGAGAGAAAGTATCTCGCCTCTCATGGCCTGTGCTCACTCAACCCATTCATTATTCTCTGAGGGCAAGATTGACAGGATCTTAAATGTGTCATTAGGAAGCAACCATGCCAAGTTTTTGCAAAATAAATGTTAATAATAACATGGAATATACTTCCATGAATGATGAAAGTATAAAAAAATGGACCTAACAAAAATAATATTTTCAGTGGCAGGGAGAAAATATCTCAGTGGAAGACAAGGAGAGAAATGGTGGCTGGTTACTTGCTATAGGACCCTTTCCTAAGTTCTGGAACAATGGCAAATTGGGGAGCTCATAAAGCTTACTGGGACAAAAAGGAGTTCTAGAATAGTAGTTCCCTATTGTATGGCTGCTTTGGGAGATAGAAACTACCTTCTCTTCGGGTTGAAGGAGGTGGACAAGGCTATAAAAATAGAAATACCCTATGTTGATAGTTCACTGCAGCTCTTCCCCACAAAAGTGATGTCTAGCCATCTAAGAAATAATACCTGTTGAATGACATGAATGAAAGAGACAAGTGAGAACAGAAAAGGTGATTGGATCATTTAAAGACCAAATATTGCTCATTGTTATCATTTTATGTCAAAGGGAAATGAATCGCTTGCTGCGATTGTCATAAGTGTGAGGACTGGCCAGATCCGGTTCCGGTTGAGACGGGAGGAGGGAGGATGTTCCCTCCGCTCCTCTTCGCCCCTGGGGTCTTCTCCGATTAGGAGGAGACCGGGGGGGGGGGGTCTCTCGTCTCAGAAATAGGCACCTAGATGGGGACACCAAGGGGGTACTCCCCTTTGGGTCCCAGCTCCTGGCGTCCTCCGAAAAACTGAGGACGCCGAAGACTTCTTTCAGCGGCCGCCGCCGCTGCCGCTGCCGCCGCCATTGTCGCTGCTCCTAGGTGAGAGGGGGAGCGGCGCTTGGCGGCGGCGTTCGGCGGTTGGTGGCCGGGGAGGCTGAAGACGCCAGGGTAGGGAGAGGTAGGCCTGTTTGTGTGGCCCCCTCTCCCCCCTGGTGGAAACATCTCGCGGCGGCCGCCGCCATCACCGCCGCCGCCGCCCAGCTGAGGCCGACGCCCAGCTGGGCCGAAGCCCAGCTGATTCTGCCGCCTGGGGAGGCCGAAGACGCCAGGGAAGGAGAGGTAGGCCTGTTTGCTTGGCCCCCTCTCCCCCCTGGTGGAAACATCCCGCGGCGGCCGCCGCCATCGCCGCCGCCGCCGCCCAGCTGAGGCCGACGCCCAGCTGAGGCCGACGCCCAGCTGAGCCGAAGCCCAGCTGATTCTGCCGCCTGGGGAGGCCGAAGACGCCAGGGAAGGAGAGGTAGGCCTGTTTGCTTGGCCCCCTCTCCCCCCTGGTGGAAACATCCCGCGGCGGCCGCCGCC
>JANHFP010004484.1:126139-136813 GCA_032468135.1 Calamaria suluensis | reverse complement strand
CAGGCATATTTTAGCACATGCACCCAAAAGCCCAATTGGGCTTATTATCAGGGAATGTCTTACTTTTGGGGAAACAGGGTAATATTGAGTCAAGCAAGTTTGTTCATATTTGTTTTCAAGCAAAATATAACATAACAAGTATTGGTATATGTTGGACCCCAAATGACAAAATACATCTACGTGAATTATTCAAATCAAGCTAATAATGCAATTTGTCTTCTGTTATTCATAACAGCCTTCTAGTTGAATGAGATGTCACAAATACATCAGTACTGACAGACACACAAGCTTATAGACATGAACAGTCGAGTTTCGCTCTTTCTTTTCTGCTGAGTTGTCAGGAAACGTGCATTTATTGGAATGAATAAGCTAATATCTGTCTTCTCAGGGCATCTTCTAAACATTCTGACTATAGCCATGCGATATAAAAAATATATGGCTGCTAATTGTTGATGCTGACTTAATGGCACAGAATCAATCAATGAAATGAAAAAAAATTGGAAGGGGGCATTTAGGCTATCAACTTGAGCCTTCGTTAAAACATTCCTTGCAAAGGCTCATCTTTGGCTCTGGTTAGAAATGCAGCACACAGCTCTAAATTCTACACCTGAGTACTACTTACGCTGAACTGTGAGCCTATCTTTTTTTTTAATCTAATTACAGGGCTTCGGACATGAAGCGGAGAGAGAAAACGCAAGATGTTTGCTGGAGGCACAAGTTCTGCAGTAAAAGAGCAGCTCCACTTATCGGTTCTTACCTTTGCAGCATGAACAATGGGGGAGGACAGCAGCATGGCAGCCAGGTCCTTTTCTGTAGGAATCCGCTCATAGGAGTACGGCAGACCTAGAGAAGCGTATCGCCTGGGGAAAGTGTACAGAATATTTAGCCCTATGACCTCTGCCTGTGCTGAGGTGCTGAAAAACCTGATTGCTAGGCAGTTGGAGAAACGGTGTTTGTGAAAGGCTCAGAAAGGAAAAAGGAGGATGGGTGGCGCCTGAACAGTGAGGATCAGGCAGACCTATATGGGAGCTGAATTAGGGTGAGAAGTTATGTAACTGAGACATGCAGAGATGAAATTGGCAAAAGAGTCCAAAACGTGTGGTGCGTGAACCGGGTTTGTAATGGATGGGAGGCAAAAAAACAAAAGCTAATCTCTTGGGCTGGGCCATGCAGGAGGCTTGAGGAGGAGGCGTGCTTCTTCTTACCAATCGGGAATGTCAGAGGTCCCCAGTAGAGTGGCCATGTTGGTGACGGAATTTCTGACCACACAGGCTTTGTACATTTCTGGAAACCGACCAATCAAATGGCAACAGATAAAGCCACCATGAGAGCCTCCCAACAGGGCAATTCTATTTGGGTCCAAACAGGCCATCTGCAGTGCCACTTCTACTGCCAGCTGTAAGAGGAAGATTAAGCCAATCAAGCAAGTGTCTCAGAGGCTGTCGCGCACCTAGACCTGGTGCAGAAAGCAGTTTCTTGGGCTGTGGAGTGCAACACAGTTCACAAAACCGAACTTGTGGCTTGTCATGCCCATGACATACACATGAGATCCTTAATAATTCTTCCTATGAAGCTCAGCAAATACCTGCTGTTTATGCAAGAGAAATATTTTTTTCTTCTTCAAAGGGATGCTGACAGACAACAGGAACATATGCATGAGGTTATGCCAATAATTCTCTGCTACTCAAAATACTTAGTTTGCCCTTCCAATATTCATGACCTGAGCAGCGCACCAAACTGGCTGGGATGAACCCACTAAGAACCAACTCATCCAACTGTGCATAGAAGTCAAAAAGGATGGAGAAAAGAGGAGGCCTATTCTGACAGGACCATTATATATTGCAGACCTGCCTTGCAGTCACCTTTTCCTGTGACCACAGCTTGTTCTCGCTAACCCCAAGAAGAAGGCAGATTATCCACCATTGTAAAGAGGACAAAATATCACATATTAATGTCACCTTTGGTTCTAGCCTTAAACCTGGCCTAACCTCAGGCTTCTTCCTGGGAGGGGGTGGGTGTAAAAATAAAGAAACAAAGGAGACTGACCTGAGTGTCCGCCACATCTTGCACTCCAACATGAGAGACCAGTGAATCGATGCTGTCCTGGCCAAAACCCAAGGAACCTCTGTAATTCACTGTTTAGACAAAATAAAGCACAAGGGTCAATGTTTTCCAAGTCTCTTCAGGTTTTGAGCAGCTTCCAAGAAAGGCACCTGGCTATCAGGCTGTTTTCAAAGATCAAGCACTTCTATAGTCAAAGAAAACGGATGTGTAGAATGTGAAGCTGCTCGTGAGAAGTACAAGTTATTGTGCTGTTATTGTTCTCCCATGGCTTCGTTCTGATGCCACTCTGTTGCTCAAATAACTGTGGTTTTAGTTGTAAAAGGTGCAAGTGCCCTGTTTCCCCTCAAATAAGACATCCCCAAGCCCAAATGGGCTTTTTGAGCACATGGCAATAAGGCCAAGAGCTTATTTTAGGGTTCAAAAAAATATAAGACAGGGTTGTATTTTGGGGAAAACGTGGTAACTAGCTCAAATACTCCAATAAGGTCATTCTCTTGTTTGTTAAAACAGTTCCCTATATAGTTTTAATTCTAAAACTGTGGTGTGAGCATTGCTTACAAACTGTGAGTCACAGTTTGATCTCCACTGATAAATCAAAGTTCTATGTAACTGTTTTCCTGGATACTGTGATTCAATAACTAATGAAGCAATAGGTTTCCTCTCAAGTGAGATCCATAGGCACCAAGAATATGCACTGAAATTAATAGCTCACTCCATTCCAAGAGCAAAGCCTGGGCCATGGGTTTTGCTCAGTGAGGATTTAATCTATTCCGTGGTTCATCCTGAAGCGAATACTGCGATGGGAATGTTTTCAATGACGAGAGAGCAGATATTATACTCCTGAAACTGTATGATGAAAGTTGATACCATCTCAATAAAAGGGTGAGGAGGCAGCAATATTTGGGATGCACTTTTCATGGAGGATATGTTCGCACACTGGAAGGAAGTGAAACGATGTTGTAAGACCTTGCATCTAAGCTCACTTGATGCTGCTGTCTTGTAACAGCTTCTTCTTCTGGGAAGTGTGCTGCAAATAATTTCTTGTCCAATTTCTACTCTTCCTGGTAGTATTGCCCCCCTTTTTTTGGTAATCTGCTTCAAACTAGCAGAAGTTATTTTGTAGAAAAACAAATGAGGAAGTGAAAAGATCCTTTCAAGGAATCACAAGATCCCTCTCAAGAAAAGTCTACCTTTTTTATTTAATTATCTGAAGCATGCAGGATCATTTCACAAATACAGGTAATCCTCACTTAACAAGGGTAATTGGGACTGAACTTGTAGAGCAGGGGTTCCCAAACTTGGCAGCTTTAAGACTTGTGGACTTCAACTCCCAGAATTCTCCAGCCGAGTTGAAGTCCACAAGTCTTAAAGCTGCCAAGTTTGGGAACCTCTGTTGTAGCATATGTCATCATGTGACTGTGTCTTTTAGCAATGGCAGTTCTGGCAGCCCTATTATCGTCATCAAGCAAATTACTTTGGGTCTTTAAGCAAGGACCAGATGTGAACATGATTTCGAACTTTCTGTCGGCTTCACCACTGACTGCTTGTTGGAAAGCTTGCAGAGATCACATATGGTGATCTCATGACTGCAGGGCATTGTGAGGTTGGAAATCTGGACCAGTTGCTGCAATGGCCAGATATCCGAGGACTGGTTATAAAAACCACTCTTCCAGCACCTTCATAATTGCAAATGTTTGCTGAACAAGTGGCGATAAACTGAGGATCGCCTTTAGGTAAAACGCATGCAATGTCTTTTTGGATAAAGCCTTAGAAAGGCAAAAAAAACCTAAATGCAGGAATCCTGGGCCACTCACCCATAAGCACAGCAAAACCCAGCCGGCAGAGACCTGCCATAGTTGGACGCCAGCCAGCATCAAAAACTGAATGTGGACCACCTGGAAAGAAAAAGGCAGATATACAGAAATGGGCTGGTGCTCCTTTTTTCCCCGATTTTAAGAAAGCAATCTGAGAATCAGAAGTGTTCTAACGTCACTCTTCTCCATAAGTAAGAAAATGGAAATCTAGAGTTGGAGGAGGAAAAGGGAACAAGCAGAGGCTGGAAATCTTGATGAAAAAAATTACATTTAGTTTCTTGGAAATGTGGCCCAACTCATTGAATCAGCAAACTGCAGCTCTGTGTAATTGATAACTTTTGACCCTTTAAATTTCAAGGACATCCTCACCAGCTTTGATAATATCCTGGGGGGGAGGAAATAGAAATGAAGCAAGAAAGATAGGACTAATTGTTAGCACATACAATAGCTTATGCAAGCCAAGGGAAGAGTGGGTGTTACTTACCATGTGGAGAAACCACAAGGGGGAAAAAGGCCTCTTCTCCTTGTTTGCTTCCTCGAGGAATCAGCAATATGGCTTCAAATGACTGGTCAGCTATAAGGAAGGTCAAAAGTGAGCTTTTGGTCATCTTTCAAACTTCACTGACCAAGGGAAATCAACCTGTTTGGTACATCCCTCCTTTGCTTTAACCCTGTCAGTTTCTCTTGTTCACATCCCCCAGTACTCTTGTACTCCTACATCTATGCAGAACCAAGACATTTTGCTCCTGGGCTAGAAAATCTAAATCCCAATTGTGTTAAAGAAATATAACACAAATAAATATCCTAAAAATGGTTTCCTTCCAACAATATATGTATTATGTATGTGTGGACTTTTGAGAGCAGGCAACAGATTTTCATTTTCAATAATGTGCCCACAGGAAAATAATGACAATAAAGGTTATCTTATATCTTATCTTATAGTAATTTCATAAACAAGTCTATGTAACTTTCTTGAAAGCAAAACTGAAATGCCGTTGCTTTCTCCCATAGTGCTTGTTTTTGACCCAAATCTAGCCTGTGGACCTTCTGAAAGTTTCCCATTCAAGTATTAAACAAGTATGGCTCTACATAACTTTTTGTGACCAGCAAAAATCCCAGAGTAGGTTGCTTTAGATCAAAAGTCCCCTGAATATGTATTAAAAATGGTCTTCAGTTCACAATATAGATCAAAAGGTTTTTCTATGGATTCTTAACTTACATGCGATATAAGTAGATTAACTTGTCAAGTATGAATTGAAACATTTTCAATAACAGAATATGAAATACATGAGCATGAAATACCAGAAATACTAACCCTGAAAGCAAAGCGTATGGATAAAAGCAGAAAACTCCAGATTGTTGTTTTGATTTTCCAAATCTCACAAGAGCCCTGGAATTTCCTGGTGGGAATTTCTCCCATCCAGAAAAGACCTCAATCTTACTTAGCTTTCTGAGATTGGCTAAGGCTGGTTAAACGTTGCCATCTAGCCAGCTCTGTTCCAAATGTTTTTACCAAAGGAATTCAGTTTGTTACAAATCAGCTATCAATGCCTTAGAACTTCTCAATTTTATATAGCAGCACGCAACAAGATTATATGGGATATATATATAACAGGATATATTATATCTTGTCCTATCCTTGAATTAGGAAATAAAATGAGAGCAGTTCCTTTCTGTTAAGCAGCACAAGGGGCTGAGAATCTAGATGCGTGCAATACTTATTTTGCCCTCTTCATTCTGATTTGGATTCTTCCAGTGCTCAAGAACAAAGAGTCTGGGATCATCTTTATGCCAAAAGCAGATTAAAGTTTATTTTAGGCCAAAGGATACTACTCTTCTACACAACTGTCGTTGTCATCCCCATAAATCTAGTTGTTACTCTTTACTATGTCCAGGAACCAATCTAGCTCCATCAAGGACCACTAAATGCAAAGCCCACAATATATTCCAGCCAACTAGGAAAGCAAGGGAGATAGTTGTAAGTCTAGGAGGAAGCTCTGTGGATCTGCTTCCTTACTGTATGGGCTGCCCTTCTCAGACAAAGGAGGATCCACTGTGAGGATTTTCCATTCCATGTCAGGTAGTACAGAAGATTCCTCCACACTGATCCACTGCAGCTCCAACTCACTCCCTGCTGGAGGGAGCACACCCACCTTCTACAAAGCAGATATAATATGCTGTTACTAGAAGCACTACCTTGAATGGTATAGTATCACACAATCTCTTAGCATTATATGTGGCCTGATGGGAGCTAGTTTTGTCCTCATATTTGTCAGCATTTATATTTTTATGGCAAATTCTAAAGGGCTAAGCTCATTAGTTTTCCTCTCAAATATAATGCCTAATTAGGATATCAGATCATTGATTTGAGGTGACTTTGAAAACAGTTTATGCTATTTGCGGCCTGCTGGTTTAAGTGTGATTTCAGAAATCGCAGTGATGATTGGAGGCCTGCTTCGAAAGTGGCTGTAGGGGAAAAAAAGATGACTTAATGAAGCTGAACAAAAAGAAGAAGAAAGCAACTCAAAATGGTGCTTTACTCACTGCTCAACTATTGCCTCTTTAATTATGATCAGCACAATTCATGATTTGGCAGCTATGTCTGTAACAGACTTCCATTTTGAGAACAGATTTTCTAGGGCACCAGAGCATGGACTAGGAAGTATTCAGTTGACTGTATGTTGATGTACATAATGTAAACATATGAATGTTCAAACTGTTATTTTTAAGGGAAGGAGGATTAGGTGAAGTCTTCTAGGGATTAATTAAGGAAGAAGACAACCAAAAATGTCTCATGCATGTACAGTATATGGGAAAAAATACTGTGTTTCCACGAAAATAAGACCCTGCCTTATATTTTTTGAACCCCAAAATAAGCGCTTGGCCTTATTTTTTGGGAGGTCTTATTATTTTGGGGTGCGTGAAGCAAGACGGGGCTCCTCTTGTCTTACCTGATTTCCAGCTCTGTCTCCCTAACCCTAACCAGAGGAAATGGCGGAGACTGGCTGTGCTTGCATTTAAATATTTTCAGGGAGGGGTTTATTTTAGTGCATGAGCTCAAAAGCCCAATTGGGCTTATTATCAGGGGATGTTTTATTTTTAGGGAAACAGGGTACAGTAATGATGATAGCTTACCAAAGTCTCTGAATTGTCATGGTTCCATGGAAAACATGGGTAATGGGGAAATGGAAGCTCAAAAGCAACCCTTATCTTATCTTATCTTGACCTGCACATAAAATTTCTTACCAGACTTGGAGGGCAACTGGGAGATGAGCAGCTTGCCACCAGCAGATCTTGCTGAACTCCTAGTAGAGTCCAGCTACCTTCTGATGAGCCTAGACAAAGCATCAAGGATATTATTTTAGATTTATCTTGGTTATCTTGATTCATGACCCAATGCATGATAATTTCTATTCAAAGCCCATTATGGGAAAGGAAGTGGGAGAGGAATCTAATTCTGGAGGAAAATACCATAATCTTGATATTTGCTTCTTTAGAAACAAATGAAAAAAAAACCCTGCTGGACATGTGCTCCAATCCCAATATGGCATTAAGATCTATATAGAAAAATGATATGAAGCTTTTAAAAAGAAAAGGTGTCTAGGGTAAAGGAACTGTTGGCTTCATTGAAATCTTGATTTAATCAGGAGTTAGCATAAGGCAGCAAAAATCTGCCTTCCTTTGAGATGGGCATGTTTGTCATGTCAAAACTGACTTGAATGCGCACACATACACACAAAATTAACATTAGATTGTACCTGATGTAACAGATTTCACACTTCCTGATTTGATATCCACAACTAACACTTCCTGCAAAAGACAGAATAGAGTTGGAAGGAGCCTTGGAGGCCTTCTAGCCCAACCCCCCTGGTTAGGCAGGAAACCCTATACCATTTTGGACAAATGATTTTCCAATCTCTTCTTAAAAGCTTCCAATGTTGGAGCATTTACAATTTATGGAGGCAAGTTGTTCCACTGACTAACTGTTCTAAACTGTCAGGAAATGTCTTCTTAGATGGTAAAAATATTATGCCTGTGGACTCAAGTTGATGAATGTGTTGATAATTTACTGTGAAAACCACTTTCCCCACATTCTCTTTCAACATAAATTACAAGGCCGATGGGTTCTCCCAAGGTTTATTAAATTTTATACTGAGTCTTAATCTTTCAGCCCCGACTTCATTGTTAATTTCAACAGGCAGAAGTTTTCTTCTAAGAGTCTTTGTAATCCACAGGACTCATCATCTTAGATGAAAATAATGGATTGCATATTTGTCAAGTTCCTTGTAAAACAGTGACTATAGTGTCTCATAAGTCAACTTTCTGTTGAGCTAGAAAACCCATATTAATCATCCTTCTGATCTACTTCTTGTGAGTTATGTTGCTCCAAGCCCCTAAATCAGAATGTACACACTAAGATGCTTGCTGCAAAACAACTGTTCTTCATTACATAAATTTCACTTTCTCATCACTTCTTTCTCTTTGGCTTTTCCTTAGGGTAGTGCCTGATGGGAACAGATATACGGTCTTATTGTTCTTTTTTCCAACATGAATTATTTTCTGCTGGCATCAACCTACCTTTCTACTCCTTTGGGGAGTGCTAAGTAAGACTCTTTGATTATCAGAGGCCCAGCAAAGCATGGACAGTGCTCCTGAGTAAATCCCATAAAAACCTAAAAAAAAAAGAGGTTGTGGAGATATTTCACACCAGAGATACAGTTTAAGAAAAATTTTAGCATTCACTAAAATATTCCTCTTTTTCAGACTACAAAAACAACTCATAAGTGACTATATAAGACAATACATAAAATGGAGGTATATAATTGAAATGGAGGGTAATCACAAAATGTTATTCAAATTTGGGGTATATATTCTCTGAAATGGGGACTTACCAGCTGTGGAAGTTCTGACTATGTCCACTACTGTATGTAAGTGCTTTGTTTTCCAGTTGAGCTAAGCAGGAGAGAAGATTGAGCATTTTCCTTAGATTTCAGTATTAGTTTTATAATGGTAATCAGTGATGACATTCAGCAGATATATGAACAAGAGACATTCATTGTATGTGCCGTTATATTTTTTTTAGCTTGCTTTTTATTCCAAACTGGAATATAATAAATGTTATCGAGCAATTTCAAGTGTCTGAAAATGTTCTATGGCTAAGATATCATTTACTTTTCTAACTATAACTGATCAATGACAATGGTCAGTCTTTCAGATATGTTAGGCCTGATATTGCATCTAATTTCTAGTTTACAGGGCACCACTGCTTCTGACTGAAAATATTAGGAGTTTTTTATGGTGGAGTCATACATCATGCCAAGCAATAAGGTGATGGTTTTAGCATAGTGCAGGGCTCTGCTGGCTGAGGAACTCTGGGAGTTGAAGTCCACAAGTCTTAAAGTTGCCAAGGTTGGAGACCCCTGGCTTAGTGTACTCTGCAAACCCAGCCTTTTAAAACAGTACATTATGGCTTAGTAGGATGTTTGAATCTAATTAATTTTGGCTTATTAAAAATCTTTTGAGAATAAAGCCTTATTTGGGAGGGAGACAGTACTGGGTCACATAGAAATCCTCTTTTCCCCATCTTTGAGAGATGAGATGGAAGCCCTGAGAATTTAGGAGTGGAAATAGCATGCAGGGGCATGATTATTATTTCTGAGGGAAAGGAATTTTGGAACGGAAAGGATGAGCTGAAGTTCCTTTGACTTGTTGACTCAGTTGACAGGGATAGACAATATATTTTCAGGCACTCACCAACTGTAGCTTCAAGCACTGGCGATGAGACCCAAACATTGGTCCCTCCAAGTATAACAGGTGAGTTTGGTCAGGGCTGAGCCGGGGAGAAGAGACAGACTGATCATCTGAAGTCAATAGTTCTGCAACCAGAATGGGGTGCAAAGTTGAGGATGGAATTGTGCTTTAAGAACTACATATATGACAATAAGAAAGGTTATTTAATCTCATTTTCTTGCAACAACTGACCAAAGACCAAGTGATAACATTACCAGAGCCTTTCCAACAATTAACATTTAAATTGACCTTCTGAAAGCATTGCCTATACTTGTTCATCCAAAGTTCCTTCTAAGAATCTATTTCTTGACGGTTTCCAAATAGAAAACATTTAAGCTCAATGGCTGGAGATACTATATGAACTTTGAAATGCCCAGCAACTATGCTCGATCAAAGTTCAGACATCAGAAAATGACACACCTCTGGGAATTCCCTGGCTTCCACTCAAAATATGAGAATATTAGAAATAGTGTCCCTACATTGCAGAATCCCAATATTTGACATGACATTGGGGGTAATAAAACACAACAAGACGACATTATGGTTTGTGCCCTGGGGGTCCTAAAGAAAGAAAAGCAGTACTTTCCTTCTTTATAGTTAGAAGAAATGCAAAACACCTGACCCACAATTATATACTTCATGCAGTTCTCAACTTACCACTATTCATTTATTTTAGAAAGTTTGTATAGCCACCCAACTCACTCTCTGTGACTTTGGATGTCTTACAAAGATAAGAACCTAATATAAAAACAATAAAGAAACCCAAAAAATCCCCACTGCCTGGTGACAATTAAGCGAGCCGTTTGATGGGCTCCATTGCACTCTGGGGCCCCAGACCAAATGGCAAAACCAAGTCTTCAGGGCCTTGCAAAAGCGTGTCAAGGTGCCAATCTTATTTTCACAGGATGATGCTTTGTAGGGAGGGAGTTACCACAGAGGAGGTCCTTTTCCTTGGTTCTGCTATGCAGTGTTTCTCAACCTTTGCAACTTCAAGAAGTCTGGACTT
>JANHFP010004484.1:99711-112915 GCA_032468135.1 Calamaria suluensis | reverse complement strand
ATTCCAAGAGGCTTACCGAGTTGGAATACCCCTGGACCTAAGTGCATGGTAATATTCCAAGCCTTGGTTGGGGGGAACACGTCTATCTTCTTCTCCAATCAACAAGAGAACTGGTGCTTGAACCTAAGGGAAAGCGTGTAAGATGCCAATCAGAATACTTGAAAGTGAGGAAATAGGATGATCTGGGAGTAACGGTTATACAAAAAAGGAGGGAAAGATGTATTGTACCTTGTCAACAAACTGTATAGGGGACTGAAGCAGCATCTTTTCCCACTGTTCAGGAACTGGGAGAACAGCTTGGCCATAGGGTAGCCCGACCTCAGTCATGCACCTAGAAGAGGCCACAGAGCAGGCATCAGTAACAACAGCACCTGCTCAAAAGGGAGAACATAGTTGTTCACAAATACTCACCAATCAGGGATATCCGTGCTTCCAATCATAGAGGCCATATTGACTACAGGATTCCTGGTCACACAGACTTTATATGTGTCGGGGTATTGGCCAATGAGATGACAAGATAAGAAGCCTCCATGAGATCCTCCAAACAAAGCTACTCTCTTTGAATCCAGAGGTTCTTTCTGTAGCATCTGCTCTACACAGAACTACAAGGAAAAGAAAAGGTTTACAATTACTGAGGGAGCAAGGATAACAGCATCTTGAATATACATGTGGACAAAGCAAGTCCAAATGTTTAGCTGAGTTCTGATAGGACTATATCAGAGGGCTGATAGGTCATCTCAATGTATACCTTGAAAAGTACAAACTATATTTGGATAGACCCTTATTTTAAAGTCGCCTGTTTTTGTATATATAAGAACAAATATGTTACACACATCTCTAAAGGAGGTATAGTCTCACAAGACCTTTATCCTACTGAGAGATTGATCTGGCAAGGGAATATAAACAGCCATTCTCCTTGGTGATAGTTGAATCCCCTTCTTGCTACAGTAAATATCTATGTTTCTTCATGTAGTGAAGGTTTTGAACACTCTTGTTGAAAATTGACTTTTTTACCTGCACATCTTTGACATCCTGGGAGCCCACATTTCCTGGTAGTGAATCTACACTATCCTGGCCAAAGCCCAAAGATCCTCGGTAATTCACTTAAAAGGGAGGGAAAGCACAATATTAAGATAGTTAAAACTTTCTCTGGTTTCAAACTTATTTGCCTTAGCAAGATTTCACTACAATGATAAATGCATTCATTAATGTTAGATACTCTTAATTTTGCTATTGGAATTAGCCTTGTCATAGCTCCAGTATCAAAAGACTCCCAACTTGTGAATATGACCATGTAGATTTCTAAGAGATGATGCCCATGCACATCTGGAAGCACAAGGCTGGGGAAGCTTGTCTTTCTAAAATAATGTCCATGTCAAGAGTTCTGAACTGTCATAGACTATCACAGCTCTATAATCTATTCTTGCTCCTTTAAAGGAAGATCTGATGGCTGCCCAGGGTATGTACAGTCCTTATGCCAGATGACCCAGCAGACATCTTGGTGTCTGAAAGAGATTATTACCTACCCAACAGCACAGCAAATCCCATTCGGCAGAGCACTGCGGGATACAGCATCCAGGCAGTGGTAAACACTGAATGTGGGCCTCCTTTCAAGAAAAAGAATGAAGTCAGGCTCATTCCAGGAATGGTGAGGGAATGACATTGTACAGGACCAGATGAGGGAAGGGAACAAGACAAGCAACTTACCATGTGGTGACACCACTAACGGAAGTTTGGTTTGCTCTGGTACCTGAGTGGGCTTGAGTAAGATGGCTTCAAAATCTAGGCCTCCTGGGAATAAAGGAAATAATTTGCACATTAAGGAAAATCACTATCAGTCTTCCAAGTTTTTTCTGTAGAAAGGCAACTCATATTGAAGCATAAAAAAAAACAGATAGTTAAATTGGTCCAAAATTTTCCCTCAGGATACTCACTGTACTGGGGATTGTCTTGATCTGGAGGTGGTTGAAGACTATGGACATCCCAACTAATAACTTGAATTGGGCTAGCTTCTTCTAGACATACCCAGTTCACTTCTGCTTCCTTGCCTGCAGGAGGCAGAAAAGCAACCATCTGCAGCAAGATAAATTATTAAAAGAGATATATAAGCATTAGATTTCATTTTGTTTGATCAATAATATTTGGAGAGGCAGAGCTTAAACTGATATTGTGTGGAAAGCACTTAAGCATGACATTGAAGCTGAAGGATTTCCAACATAGGCCTCACAGAACTTACAAGCATAGGAGGAGAGTTAGGAGTGGAGAATTTGGCCACCATCAGATCTCTGTCAATGGTAAGCAGCATCCAGCTTCCAAGAGAAGAGCCTAGTTTAGGAAAAGAAAAAAATAATATCAATGCTTCTCTCTAGGTAACTTCCTTATTCAAGCAGAAGTATGCCTACCTTGCCAGTTTGGCTCTAAGCTAAATTAGCATTTTTTCCATGGGATTTCTCAGCTAGGTTACTGAGATAAGGAAAATGTTATACTTACTTTTGGTGAGTGAACGTACACTTTTTGAAGCCATATCCACCACAATCAGCTCCTAGGGGAAAAAAAACAGTATATGAAGGATATATAAAATTTCTACTTTTAAAAAACTGAATTTGAATAAAATATGACCATACACACACACACACCACAAGTTATAACAAAATAAACATGTGAGACTAATATGGAAGAGAAAGGAAAATAAAGGAAAGACAGCAAATGCCAGGACCCACATAATCCACAACCATTTCTACAGATGTCCTTATGTCATTGTAACCCTAGATCAGTTTGGAAACCTCCATGTGACTTTACATTTAGATTATTCCTTGATTCAGCAGACCTGAAGCTTAAAAATCATCTATCCGGAAGAATCTTTAGAGGCTAGCCAGATCGGATGCATTTAGTTTGTGCAAAATACTCTCTGGCTTAGCCTAATATCCTTACCAGCAATATCCTTACCTGCCTGCTGCGCTGAGTTGTGTCCAGCACAACTCTTTGACTGTCTGCTGCCCAACAATGCTCAGGCAGTCCTGTGCAATAGATTCCAGCAAATCCATCTGCAAGAGAGAGCAAATTCATCATGCAGGCAGCAGCTGTTTTCACGGAGTTCGACAGAAAGGCTCCACTGGGGACGATATTCCACCAGATTCTCTAAATGTTCAGCATTCGACACGTTCAGGATAGATACGTGCAGGTGTTCACAAATCCCCTAATATCAGATTTCAGGTCTTGTATTTTCCAGTTTTTCAGGGGAAAAAATTCCCTCACAGATTGGCCTATTCGAATAAGAATTATTGACGCGAGGAGAGTAAGAGGTTCTTTTCAGCTTTTATTTTTGAAGAAAATATGAAACACGTACGGGTTGGGTTTTATTTATTTCACAAGTTTTCCTTTTTTTAAGCACTTTCTAGATTGGCAATGTAAACATGTTAACATGATCCTTCCAAGAAGTGCCAGAGAAGGGACGAAGCTCCTATAGAAAATACCTGGCAGTACTGTAAGTATATCAGGACTTCAAAAGGTTGAAAAACAAAAGCTTGGAAGGAATTCTAAAGTCATCCCTTGCATTTAAAAAAATGAATGCCATTTCCCAGCCACTAAATTATTTTTTGTTTTGTTTTTAGAAGGTAGAATTAAGGATAGACCTGTGGTAATCGGGGCAATGGGGGGGGGGGAGAGCAGCAAACTGCCTCCCCCCAATTATGCTGCTTCTGTTATCGCAATGAGCTCACTCTGTTTTGGTAGTATCAGGTAAACTCCTCACTGGGAGTAAGATAGCAAACTCCTGCCTGGGGAATGAGATCAGCTAGTTCCCACCAACGGAATGCCCACAGGGATTGGATGGAAATGTCCAGAAGACACCAGAAGACCCCACCGATGACAATGCTGTATCTGTGCCCTCAATTTCTTCCTTCTGTACACTGTATAAAAGCTCAATAAACTTGGGCAGACATCTTTGCTGCACTGCAATGACGGGCTCCTGCAATGACGGGCTCCTGAATTGCAACATAGATCTGTTGTATCTAATGCTCCTCTTGTCACAGATTCATGTGGAGCAAAAAATCCAAGAGGAATTATTGTACATCCATATTCAGAATGCCATTTGAATCACGTTACTTACCCTGGATCTGTCGAGGGACAATATCCACTATCATGGAAGTGAGTTTTGTGTACCAGTCATACTAAAAAAATAAGGTTGAAAACTATCACACTGGGATGTGGCAGGGAACAACTTCCTGGTCTCTCAAATTAATAAATGCCATGGAAAACTATGTTGCTAACCACTAGGAATCAGAATAGAGTGAGATAATGTATGAGTGAGAACATGTAGAATAAATAAAGTGATACTTCATAAATCTGTTGAGTTACTTCTCCTGCAGCAAAAGATATAATCACTTCCAAGTTTGGAAGATCAAGCAAAATTGCTGCAGGTAGAAAATACTTGATTTCATTCTCCTTACTTTCATTACAGACTTCTGCCTCCATTTCTCTCACAAAGTTGTTGAAGAAGCAACCCTCCTAATCCATAACAGCCACCCCAAACTCCCAGAAGTTCCTAGTCTAATCAGATCAAATTAAACCCAGGATCATTTAGAACTCTGACCACAATGCATGAGGTTCAAATGTTTGAGGCTACAAGGAGTTGAAAAGGCCTGTATAAGTTCAAGGCTAAGTGAATGATTTGGCTAGATGCAATCAGGTTTCCTGAAATTGTTTCTGTGCCAATAGTTCAAAATCAGTGCTCACCATGCAGATACGGCTGCATTGCTGATGAGGTCCAGAAACCTGATTCTCCAGGTACACGATGCGACACTGGTCTGGGCTCAACCGTGGAGACCAAATGGATTTGTTGTCCTCCGACAAAAGCTCTGTAACAGGAGGGGAGGTAATGACGCAAGAGAAATCGCCACCAGAATGCATTGACTGAGAGATAAGATGGATTCCTGCACTCACCACACTGACCACCTCTCAGATCGACATGGAAAAGTGATGATCTGGGGGCAGAAGGGAAACAGCTGGTAGGTAATGTAGGAAGGGATCATATAAGACCGGTCAGGAAAAGGGTAGAGATATCTTTCTTTTAAAATTAAGCTATTGTTTTATTCAACCCTTAAACAGAAAAAGAAATATTATGCCTTGCCCAGCTGAACAATCTTAGAAATGGACAACACTAGAATAAAAATTAATCCCTTATTGGGATGTTCCTTCATCACCCTGGAGGGCAGATATCACAACTCATAAAGACTATAACACACTTTCCCTTTAAATGCTATTTTGGGGGGGAGAAAAAAACAATCTATACCGCAAATTATCCTGGGAAAAGGGACTTCTAAAGCTTTCCTAAGTTTATCTGCTTAATATTGGATTTTATACACCTCTTGCAGTGTAGACACTCAAGTCCTGCTCGAATTTCTCCTCCAGTTTTTGGAAGGAAACTCACCTGCGATTGATGCAGTACTTCAAGCCTAGACGGAAAGGCTCATGATACCAGCCAATGAATACCACTCCTGTGTCATCTGGAGTCCAGAAAGCCTTGAAGCAGAGAGAAGACAATGTTAAGTTTGAAGAGGTGGGAAAAGTTCAGATTTTACCTTCAGAAACCATATTTCAGCATAGCATAGCTTGGGGGGGAGGGGGGGAAGCAATATTTGCAATGAGTAAACAGGAAACACAGCACACCCCTTTGTGTGGGAATTTGATGCAGGAGATATAAGTTACTATTTGCAGGAATATAGTTTCTCTCCCTGCCAAAGGATGAATCATTATATAGCACCTTTTTATTTCTTCTGTTCAATTGTGTCAAATTCTCGGCAACTGCCTGGACAAGTCCCTGCAGTTTTCTTGGCAAGGTTTTCCAGGAATGGTTTGCCTCCCCCACCCCCCAGGACTTTGAAGGGTGCAGGCATGGAGGGCCTCTGATACCCCAGAAAAAGACCATTTTATTACTTTTTTCTGCCCTTCTCTCATTTTCCCACAGACTTCAGTGGAGAAAGAACTATAAACAAAGTTAGTAACCTTGAATTTATCAGCAAAAAAGAGATAGCTCTCCCTGAGAACCTGGTTTCAAAGTCAACAGCTAGACATCTGCAAGGTTTGCTTTCCCGGGACAGAGGGGCATCCCCCACCTTACTGCCCCTGCCTATATCCGGAGAGGCAAAAGCTCAGAAAGAAAAAAAATGTAATAAAGGATATTTGACTTTGGATCCTCCTCTGGTTTCTGGAACTACATCTAATAAAATTTGACTTCTCTAGTGCTGTCCACATCTAAATACTTGGAATAATTTGGAACTCAGTTTAAAATCTGGTGGTTTGCCATTGCCTCCTTCTTAGACCTGAAAGTGACTAGCTCAAGTCAGCCAACTGGCTTTGTGCCTAAGGCAATACACCATCTAGAACTCACAATCTCCCAGTTCCTAGCATGATGCCTTAACCATTTCAGCAAACTAGCTCTTTCTGAGGTAGTTGTAGCATAGCTATTATATTCTTTGCAGCAAGATATAGCAAGCATATATAAATTCAGCCATAATTAAGCTGCAGGTAACCAACCATCCCTGATTCCAAGTGCTCTGTACTGACCTGACCACATGAGATATATTCTGGAACACCTTCTAGCACGGAAATATTGTTACTCTCAATGTCCAATACACACAGTACAGGGATACTCTTAGCCACCAGAGTTTCCCCCCAGTCTTCATAAAATATGAACTGCTCTCCCTGAGAAAGAAAAGCAAAATAAAAACAGAGGCAAACAGAGATACATGGCATGCTAGCAAAAGGATTCTTGCCTGTCTGGAAAATGGCCATGATTCACAGTACCATTCTAACTTTATATCTATCAACACTAAGAATGCTTTAAGGCATATCTTTCTTAAGAATGCAATACAGGTCACAGCATCTCACAGTGCCGTAGAAGGTAGTTGCTCCTTCAGAACAGGCCAAGATGAAGGCATCAGATTCCCAAAGGATCACATTAAAACTATTTTCATAATGGGAAAAAGAATTTGATGCCTTCTCCTGGACACTGATATCAAGTATTGCACACCCGTCAAAGAGCTAACTTTTATCCAAAAGAACAGGCAACAACATGACAATTTCTTAAGAAACTGGATAGAAGACAAATGCTATCCAGAACTTGAAAGTAAGGTCCCTGGATGATTTAATAACTTAAAAATCAAAGCACTCCAAACAGCCAAACTCAAGTTATCAAGTTGCTGTTTAAAAGTTGGTTCTCACACTGATAATAAGCAGTAGTTACCAAAAGAATGAACAGATGCAGGTGCTCATAAAAATATTTTTTAAAAACCTGCATTCGTGGAAATGGGAGTTTTCCGTCTCCTCTACTCTAGGGCTTTGAGAAACCATAAGAGAGTTTTGTCACTATAAATTGTCAATATATTGGAGGCTCATCTGAAAGTCAGGGATTTATTGAATGTTGTACAACTTCCCTTTGGTGGATGAATTACTAAGCAGAGTCCTGAAAACTTGCTTTTGCATTAACTATTTCCTATCCAGATTGTTAAAAGGTTAAAAGTATGACAGCTTTTCTAGATCAAGAAAAACAACAAGACTGGGAACTCACAAAAGGTAATGTCCACCCCACCTTTACTGCTTTGTCTTGTTCAGTCTTGGCCAGCTCCTCTTCAGTGTTCATCTCAGTGGCTCTGGGCTTAAAGAAAGACTCTGTCTTGGGACGCTTCTTTTCTGCCACGTAGAGAAGGTGAGTCTCTGAGTGTGACCAGGCCAAACACCCAAACTGATCTGGGGACAGAAGATGATACCTGGTAGACTCAAGCATATGCATTTTCTTCCCTAAAGCTGCATCCCATTAGCCTCTATCACAAAGCAACAGTGTAGTGGGCATAGTTTTAAAATATTTATATCACCCAAACATGATTTTGGATTCCCTAAGCCAGTGGTCACCAACAGGTGGTCCAGGGACCACTGGTGGTCCCTGAGACAATTTTTGTGGTCCGCAGAAAAAATATTTGCATTTTTAATATTACACTAAATCAGGGGTCCTCAAACTTTGGCTGCTTAGCTCCAGCAACTACTTCCTGTTGGGGCCCTAAGGAGCCCAGGTGGGCAGGTGAGGAGTGGCTGGGAGGGGAGGAATGAGTAGAGACCAGTGAGATGTTCCTTGATGTGAGTGACATCAAGTAGGCCTCTTCCACCCAGTCACATGAACACCTAGCCACACCCACCCAGTTGGTCACTAAGCAGATCATATTATTGGTCCACTGGATTTAAAATTATGAATTTAGTGGTCCCTGAGGTCCGAAAGGTTGGTGGCTCCTGTTCTAAGCCATCACCGAAATATATTAAAAGAGGCAAGACTTTCTTTTCCAAGATTAACCAAGGTTTTCCTAGGATTTGCCATTATGCAGAGCTGGTCTCTTCCCTCTTAGGAACTGAAGCAGAAACTTATACAAAGCCTTACCATCATCGTATACTTGGCCATGCTTCTCTAGAGCTGTCAACTCAATGCTCTTCACCTTCCGGTTTTTTTCCCAGACCTACGAGAGCAGATACACTACAGTTTAGCTCACAGAGCCTTTTCCTCACTGAAATCACTAATTAAGACTTCCCTGTCAATGGCGTCAGGGTGGGAGAAAACTATACAATTTCCTTTCGTGCAGGAAAATAAAACAAACCCCCACAAATCATAGCTGCTGCAACATTGTCCAAGACAAATGGTTATCCAAGATGTTGGATAACCATTTATCTGAAGTGGTGTAATGTTGGACTAGAAGACCTCCAAGGTCCTTTCCAACTTCTATTCTATTCTATTCTATTCTATTCTATTCTATTCTATTCTATTCTATTCTATTCTATTCTATTGTTTCCATGGACACTAGCAATTTAAGAATGAGACAAAAGTGGAAAGAATGAAGGACTGCTACAGAGCAACCCCCAGGCCACGAAGCCTTACTGAGCAGGAGTGAAACAAGCCAACATACCTCCAAGAACTGTTTTTCATCACCTTTGCTATTGTTCACCTTTCGCACAACAGCTTTTTGAGTTCCACTTGGAGAATCCTGACTGAGCAGTCTAGGTGGAAAATATATACAGATATACAATATATATTCTATAAATATAGAATCATAAAATCATAAGGCGGAAGGGACCTGGGTGCCTTTTTATTTGCTTGTATCCTGCCTTTATTAATAATTTAAGGCAGTGAATATGTTCAATACACATTCCTTCATCTTTTTTATCCACAACCACAAACCTCTGATGTGGCTGGCCTGAGATTGAGTGATGGGGACAAAGTCACCCACCTGGTTTTCATGGTTAAGCTGGGACTAGAACTCATAATTTCCCACTTTCTAGCTTGGTGCCTTAACCACTAGACCAAACTGGCTTTTCAAAGCAGGCTTTTAAATAATCCCCTGCCCGGGGTTGGAATCCTCAAATTAGTCTCAATAAATGTCTGGCCAATTTAAATAATATATTCCAGATGTTCCTTAGGTGGGCAGCAAGGAAGGCCAATGTAGTCTAGACTTACTCTCCTTTGACTTCAGTGCAATTGCCTGAGGGGCCAGAATAGACGATGGACTGGTTATCATGGAAAACGAGGTACTGACGGCAGAATTTCACATGTTCAACTCTTTCCAAGTCCCGCTGTGACCACTCTGCAAGTAGAGATTTTACTATTATTTGATTTACATAAAGACTACTTCTGTCTAGTCTGGCACAATAGAAAAAGCCTCTTTCATTGATTGCAAAGAACCCCTATTAGAATTGGATTCAAACACTGCATCAAGTTATCAGACAGATTCCTCAGCTTAGGTTTAATGTATTGTGTAAACCTTCCAATGCAGTGTGTTTTGATTAAGGAAATTGTCACCCATTATGCTTTCTTCAGTAAAATAGACACTTTGCTTTTAGTGAAATGGTTTTTAAAAAGTCCACTATCATCCAATGAGGGAAACACAAAAGAAGTTATAGTTATCAGACCTATCCTTCTCATCTTTTATCTGCAATAGACACTCATACAGCTACTGTTTTTGAGTTTTTAATATTTTGGGATCATCAGGAAAGAAGAGAGATGTCATTCAAACACAGAGCTAGAAAAAAAGTAATGCTTATGCTTAGTCTCCTGATTTATTTTGTTTATGGGATTGAGGACCCAGTGTTACATTTGACCATTGATAACAATATTGCACAATGGCTATTTAAATTCCATGGAACCAAATATACCCCCAACATTAAAGAGCTTACCTGTATAAATATTGCAATGTTTGCCACCATACTGAGTTGTTACTTCAGGCCCAATACAAGCATGGGAAAGTGAAGGATACTGGCTCAGATCATAGTACAAAGCAGCTATCTCTTCTGCATCATTCAGCAACTGTACATTACAAATATAAAAAAATAAAGGACCATAATTTGTTGTGATGGACTCAAGAGAAGGGCATCAGCAGCATATTTGCAACTAGCCATTTGCTCAAGTTAGCAATCAACAGTGAAGGAATTATGTCACAGCTTGGTACAGTAGCCATAAAAGCTTTGGAAAACATAATGGTAAATATGTCCACACCTACAAAGACCATAATCATAGAAGCCATTCCCTGTGTCACTCTATGGAAGTGAAAGTTGGACTTCGAAGGAGGAGGATTGGAAGAGTATTGAGGTATTTGAATTTTGGTGTTGAAGACATCTGAGAATACCATGGCCAACCAAGAATACAAACCAATGAATCATTGAACACATCAACTCAAGAGTTCCCACTTGAGGTACATATGATCAGGTTCAAAATATCCTACTTTGCACACATTATGCAAAGACCCAGCTTTCTGGAGAAGGCTCAAATGCTGGGGAAGGTGGAAGGGAAAAAGATAGCAGAAGCAAGATTGGGGGGGGGACTCAATTACAGTGGTAATGACTGTATCCTTGGGGGGTCCTGAAAGAAGAGGTTAGGGATAGATTGCCATGGAGGAAATCTAGTTCTAGGAGTCAAAAATGACTTGATGGCACAAAGTCAAGTTATAAAAAATGTTTCTGAGTGAAAAACAGGGATCAGGAAATGCATGAGCTGGGAGCACTATGGCAATTTGCACCCAGCTAGTTGGATAGTCACTGAAGCAGTAGGCGTGAGCTTGGGTGGACTTCAGAGGATGGTGGAGAACAGGAAGGTCTGGACGAATGTTGTCCATGGGGTCGCAATGGGTCGGGCACGACTTTGCAACTAACAACAACAAAGCTGGAAAGCCATGGCGCTTGATATAACAAACTTTGGCCTTCTGCAGGGCAAGAGGCCAATTCTATCAGGGGCTCCTAACTTTCATTCCTTCCCAAATCACTGGAATTATCACTATAAAGGGCAGAATTGTATCAGTGATGTCGATAGAATACACTTGTCTTTATCTTTTTGTTGAATCGAGATGGAATCCAGGCATGCATAAAAGCACCAGCGTGCCTACCATCTCTGTCCTAATGTTCTCTTTACTTGTATTCATTTTATGTATTCAATTCATGTTGATACCTGTATATATTGCCTAACCTAATAGACAAATAATTAAAAATAAATAACTGAATCCCTGATGCGAGGATGAACAGAGTGAATTGGCCACATCAAAGCTACTTGCCAATTCTGCCCCACCTCATCTTGACACCTCATCTTGGCAGGTTCACCAACAGGAAACTGTTGGTTGGAAACTGTTTCACCTGAAACGCACAAATGATGACAGTAGCAGTGATAGGAGTACTAAAATACATAAAATTAGCAACAATGAGTAAAGTCCTGGAGGCATTTACCACATTTGCTGCTCTAAGAGGAACAAGGAAGCCCAACGGAAAAGTTGCAAACAATGTGTATTTAAAAGTAGTGCTTCCTTAGGACGGGCATCATCAACACAACTGAAGTAAGTTCAGCTCCTGACATCTTTTATTCCTTAGATTAGGGCTCTCCAACGTTGGCCACTTTAAGCCTGGTGGACTTCAGATCCCAGAATTCCCCATCCAGCAAAGCTGGCTGGCCGTGAAGGAACCACTAGGCTAAGCTGGCTTACAAAGCTGGCTGGAGAATTCTGGGAGTTGAAGTCCGCCAGGCGTAAAGTGGCCAACGTTGGAGACCCCTGCCTTAGAGGATAAAGATCCCGTTTAATGGCTAGAAGAGTTTTTTTTCCCCCAATGGAAAAGGAGATAAACTGACGCCCTCTCTGTTGGTAGCTTTCTCGCAGCAAGCAGCCAGAGGGAAAATAACTTTCTACTTGTGACATTTGCATACAGATGTTTCACCTGTTGAGCTTCGCGTTGTGTGATGAAGGTGTTGGCAGAAGGACCAAGGCAGCCTTCCCAGGAATAACATGGAACGAAAGGAGAAGAGGAACGCCAGCCCTCCCGGGGCCCCTCCATCGCTCTAGGAGTAGGAAAGAGCTACTCACGGGCATCCCCCACCACACTACGGCCTTTGGGGAAGCGCCGTGCAACAGGTCTACCCACCCGCCGTTCACCGACACGCGTGTCCGGACCCTGAACCATTCCTCACCGGGGGTTCCATCGTGCCTCTCTGACCGTCGCCCCGATTCCCGAGAAGCCGCGGAAGCTCCAGTTCGATTCCCCTCGAGAAGGAGGAGCACGGCCTTTGGCGCTAATTTGTTATGATTGGTTCCGGCCCTGTCCGTCAAATAGAGCCAGCCAACTCGTAGAGACGAGCTGGCAAGCTTTCCTCCACCGGGAGACGCGATACAGGCGCATCTAAGAGGGGCGGCTGGGCGGGACCTTTGGATCGAAGGCATCGTATATTTTTTGGTCCTTTGGCCAATCCGCTCAGAGGAAGGGTGGGGCTTATTCCCCCCCCCCCCGCAAGCCGGGCCCTTTTTCCAATAGAAAACCAGCAAAACTAGCCACTTAAACGTCAGATGCCAATAATATAGCGTTTGGGAAATGTTAGTATTAGGGAGGGAGATGGGCATGGTTTCAGGAGCTTCGCGTCTCTGGAAAAAGGGGCGGCTGCTTCAGTAATTGAGAGGAGTGCTTGGGAGATGCCACTATTTGGGGGGGGGGGGGGGATACCCGTTTCCCGAAAGGTGTGGACAGCTCATTTTTAGCCCTGTATGACTGGCTGGAGTGAAATAGTCTCTTCCATATCTGAAGGAAGGCATGATTTGATTCTTGGGAAATAACTTAGACTTATATATCACAGTGCTTTACAGCCTTCTAAACGGATTATAAACCATTTATTTGCCCCCCCCCCAAAAAAAAATCTGGCTCC